>PVLC010000236.1:197884-257241 GCA_004027655.1 Graphiurus murinus | reverse complement strand
GTGTGTGTGTGTGTGTGTGTGTGTGTGTGTGTGTGTGTGTGTGTGTTTTATGTTACTGGGGATTGAACTCAGAGGCTTATGCATGCTAGGCAATTGCTGTACCACTGAGCTACTTCTCAGCCCTGTTTGTTCATTTGTTTTAACTTTTAAGACAGGGTCTCCTCAAGTTTCCAAAGCTCTTCTTGAACTTGTAATCATCCTGCCTTAGCCTCCAGAGTAGCTGGGAGTACAGGTTTGCCCCATCACATTCAGCTTAAGAATGTTCTTGATTAGCAGTAAAATTTAGTAGTGTTATTAAATCTAAAACCTTCAGTATATGCCTTTTTTAACACTCTGTGACAAAATGGGAAATATCCACAAAGCATTTTTGTTGCATTTAAAGTACCATAGTTGTCTCCAGAAAAAAAGCAATTGTAGAACTGCCTGAGTTAAAAGTGGAATTTGCCACTTTTTTTCCTTAGCACACTATTTTACTTAAAAGAATGTCTGACAGAAACATTATGTTATTTAAATTTGGATATTTGGCAGAATTTTTTTCAGAAATAAATGAAGTATGCCTATTGCTTCAATGAAAATAATTGACAGTACTTACAGCTACTGATAAAATCAAGCTTTCAAGCAAAAGTAGAAATTGAGAAATTCACAGTGTCTACCACTATGAGCTTGACAGCTTTCTAATACTTGAAAACGTATATGAAGAGATTGGCAGATAGTAGTGAGTGCAATTTTCTGATGGTATGTAGTGAAATGTACTAGCATTTGGAAGTCTTCATAACACAGTGAGCCAATAATTATTAGATGATCAATGCATGATATTACAAAATTACACATAGGTGAAAAGATCCATTCAAAATGCAGTATAGGTAAAAACGGATTTAAAATAACTAAGTGTGGAAAGATCAAGTTGTGGTGTCAGATGCTACAGTGTATTTAGCTTTAAAAAGACAATACTTGTTGAGTTTTGGTGTAGTATCAAAATGAATTCTCAAAATATCAGAAAAAGTTAGTATAATACTCCTCTGCTTTCCAACTACGTATCTATGTAAGCCAGATTTGCTAATATATTTCAGTCAAACAGCATAAGGCAGAAGACTGAATGCAGAAACATATGAGAATCCAGCTGTCTTATTAAATCCAGACATTTAAGAGTGCTGCCAAAATGTAATATGATGCAAATTCTCACTATTTGGGGATTTTGAAAAATATAGATTTTTTAAATTAAAATGTTTCATTTGTCCTAACATGTCATGCATTTACTACTGTTATTTTTAATATACTTTTATTGGTGCATTATAATCTCACATCATAATGTGAATCATGTTGACAATGACATACATGCATATAGCACTTAGTAATCCCCCACTACTGTTATTTTTATTTTATTTTATTTTTTTCTGCCTTAATCTCCTGACTAGGTGGAATTACAGGCCTGTACCACCACACCCTACTAAGTAATTTTATTATGATGTTCTTTGCTTTATCTTACAATATTTCATAGGCTTGGAGTTTGTTGAGTTTCTTGGACCTATGAGTTTATTTTTTTCATGAAATTTGGAAATTTTTAGCCATTACTTCTTCAGATACTATTTTTATTCCTCCTCCCTGTGTTCTAATCTAGAAACTCTTACCAAGGCAGCAGCTGGGACAATAACAAGCTTCCCTCCTTTACTCCCCTTCTCAGGGGTCAGATCTTGTGTTGCCTGAAGACTGCGGTTTTGAAAACCATTGTTTCATCCATATTGTTTTATAATTGTTTCAGACAGGAGAGGAAATTCATTCCCTCTTTCTTCCACTTGACAGAAATAGTAAATACTTTTAATGTTACCAAGACATTAAATTATTAGCCACTTTAAAATCATCACTTTTATATGTTATTTTTTTATTTTTAAGTAGATAAACATTCAAATGTCTTAGCTCCAATTTATATTATGATACATATCAGTAGAGTTAACACATATAAACCAAAGCTCTTTCAGGTCCTCAATTTTTCAGAGTATAATGTCTTGTTTTTTGTTTTGTTTTTATTTTCTGTGTGTGCTAAGGATTGAACATAGGGGCATTCTACCTCTGAGCTACACTCCCAGCCCTTTTTATATTTTTGTTTTAAAGCAGGGTCTCACTAAGTTGCTGAGCATCTTGCTACATTGCTGAGGTTGTCCTTGAACCTAGGATCCTCCTGTCTCAACCTCTGAAGTAATGAGAATACAGGTGCCTGCCTGTATTGCACCATCCCTGGGTGCAATGAAGTCTTGGGATAAAAAAAAAAAAATGTGAGACCCACTGAAACAGATCACCTATGAGAGATTCAAGAAAGTTTAATTCACAAGCTACTCAGTGAAGGCTTTCAGGCCCAAGCAGGCCATTAACTTCCCTCACAACACACACCTAATGTAGCTGTTGCCAAATTGGGATAAGGCTCAGCAGAGCCTGCCCTTGCTACCCCTTCTGATCTTTACAAGCCTTCACAAGCTGTCCTTTAATTCATTCAAAATAAAAAAGGAGTTTTAAACATGTGCTGGCCTAATTTTAGATGAAAGTGAAATGTCAATTAAGAAGTCTAATTTAGCTCTCGCCACTAAATTAGCTTTTTCTACCTTGCAAAGCAGAGGCCAGAAGGAGGCAGATGTGGAAAAAGAGGACTGAGCTGGCCTTTCAGTTTGCCAGTTTTGCTGACCTGCGTTTTCTTACACCAAAAAGAAGTGCTCCAGGCAGTAGAATTGCTCCCTTTCCTTAAGAAAAAGAAGCAGGGTACCTTCTTTGTCCACATCTATTTCTCTTGTTCCTTCTTTTCAAAATTGTAAGAATTATTCATGATAGAAGCCATAGTCATGAAAATAACTAGATTTTTAAAATATGAGGTATTAAAATGTGCAGAGAAGCTGGGAATAGTGAGTGTAATCTCAGTACCTGGGAGACTGAGACAAGAGGATCGCAGGTTTGAGGCTCGCCTCAGCAATTTAGTAAGACTTGAGAGCAATCTAGCGAGATCCTGTTTCCAAACAGACAAACAAACAAATTTGAAAAAGGGCTGGGAATATATCTCAGAGGCAGAACACCTCTTGATTCAGTATCTAGTAACACACACACACACACACACACACACACAAGTGCAGAGCAAGTTTTATAGATAGTCCATAAAACCTATTAACTTTAATAAAAAAATGAATTATAACAAGTCATTAGGTATACTTAATACCCAGCAATAATAGGTGGTTTTATTTTTCTATCACTATGGTATTATAATAGGATCGAGATTACAGTGCTTTAATTTCTCAACTAAAATTGGATCTAAAAAGAATCATATTTCACCTTCTTTTGGATTCTAAACACCTAGCAGAGTTAGAAAGTAAATCAATGTGTATTTTTTTTATTTTGAATGAGTGAGTGAATTGGTCAATTAATCAATAGAAAACAGAATTGATCGCTTGACAGTGTGAAAGACCAAGTTATTCAAATAGTTCATTTTTTATACCCATTATTTGACCTGAAGACCATCTAGGGAATGTTATGTAATTAAAAGATAGGGTAAAAAGAGTACTAAATTAGTTATTCTCATGGTTACTATATTGCAAGCAAATGTTATATCCAATTTCTGGGACATCTTTGGAGAGATTTAGTGAAAATAGTATCACAAAAATAATACTGGATTACCTATTGGTATTGACAATCTTCAATACATATGTACATAATATATCATAATTTATTCTAGTTCTTATAATTTATTCCACTTACATTTCCTATAAGTTTCTTTAGTTCTTGATTATTAAATACTCAAGTCATTTGGATTTTGCCTCCTGTCTTTGGCTCATTTCCTTTTTCATTTAATTTGAAAATAACATAGTTTAATGTCTAATTTGAGACAAAAACCTAAAAAGATAAATATAATGATAATGCCGCAATATTATAAGATGCCATTAATTTTCAGGTTCTTCGTTGTTGTTATTTCTTCCTTTGTGTTGTAAGGGGTATGTGTGGGTGTGTATAAAAAAAAGGATTACATTGTAAAGATCTGGTTGACTCCATCACTGTATTTAGATCCACCTGCTTAGGAGTGAGTTTTTTGTTATAAGTGACAGGGTCAGTAACCATAATCTTCTTATGCTCCATCAGACAATATTTAAAAATATAATTCTCCTCCTTGTTGAAGGATGTGGGATTGCAGCTCTAGAAGCAAAAGTCTTGCAGGCAAACATCAACCCTGGTTACTTCCTGCAGGTAACATTATCAGCATCCTCTTGCCATACTAGCTAGACACTTCTCACATTACTGGGAAGGAGTGGTTGGGGGAAAACAAAACAAAACAAAACTTCATATACAATCTCTTTCCAATTGCCTGAGTGTTTTTTTCTTTTTCCACTACTAATTTTGCAAGAGCTCAAGCTTACTTGACAGATAAATAGGGAAAGCACAGAGAAGTCATTGCTGATGTTAACTGGAAATGACAGTGTATTTGTAACAAAAGCCAAAGCCAAAATCCACCTGAATTTTATTTTTATATCCATCTGAGAGACTTGGTTCTTTTACACTGTTTAAGATACTATTTTAGTGTGATATAAACACAAGAATATTTACAGTATATGGAAATTAAGAAGTAAAGCAACCAAGAATAGTCATGACTCCGCCACCCAGATGAAGAACTAGAACTACACAGTGACCCTCCCTCACTTATGTGTCTTCATCATGGACATCCACACTCAAACTTTCCCTCCCCACAATAAACCTCTGCCCTGTATTTGTTATAGATTATCCTCGACCCGCCTCTTAAAATAATATTGTCACATATGCATGTACTTCTAAAATGAATATATGAGTTTCTTGGCTTTACTAAGTGACTTATCATTGATTTCTTGAGTAGTCCACTGCCTTATTATTGGAATGAAAAAAATAAATGGATCTATGGAGGATCCTTTAAAACTCTTTGTACTCTAATACATATAAATATATATATATGCAAATATATGTTTAGTATATATATTTTAGAATACAAAGAGTTTTAAAGAGTCCTCCATGGATCCATTTATTTTTCACATATAAATAAAACTCCCTGGATCCATGTATTTTTTCATACATATATAAAACTCAAAATGGAAAATAGGCCTTAATGTTATGAACCTTCTAGAAAAAAAAGGAAAACATCTTGTGACTTTAGGCTAGACATAAGATGAGCCATAAAAGAACAAATTGATAAATTGAACCTTATCAAAATTTAAAACACTTTAGAAAGTGTTGGTAAGAGAATACAAAGGAATGCCACAAACTGGTCAAAAATACTTGAAAACATATATTTAATACTAGATTTATACCCAGAAGATAGAAGAAATCCCCAAACTGAGTTCTTTTTAAAACTCAGTACTTTAAATTGACAAAATATTTGAATAGGCAAATGGCTGAAAAAGATAGATGAAAGGCAAATTAGCACACCAGAATGTGCTATATCATTAGTCATTAAGTTAATGCAAATTTCAAAATCACAAAGAAATACCACAGCAAAAGAATACATTTATAAAGTGTTGGTGAAGATGTCAAGGAAGTAAGACCTTTGTGCACCATTGATAGAAAATGGTATACTAGCCAGGCATGGTGGCAC
Organism: Graphiurus murinus; assembly: GCA_004027655.1. Lineage (NCBI taxonomy): Eukaryota > Metazoa > Chordata > Mammalia > Rodentia > Gliridae > Graphiurus > Graphiurus murinus. The sequence continues at coordinate 251,654 of PVLC010000236.1, read as the reverse complement.
ACACTTGTAATCCCAGCATTTGGGAGGCTGAGACTGGAGGATCCGGGTTCGCAGCCAGCCTCAGCTACCTAATGAGGCACTCTGCAATTTTGTGAGACCCTGTTTCAAAATAAAGAATAAAAAATAGGGCTGGGGATATAGCTCGGAGGTAGAATGCCCCTGAGTTCAATCTCCAGTACCCACCCCCCCAAAAAAGAAAATGGTATACTATAGACATATCCATGTTTCTTTCTCTACCTTTTTATATTTACCAAAGAAAAATGAAAATACCCATCCAAAGACTTTACAGAAATGTTCACAGGAGCTTTGTTATAATAGCCAAAGACTGGAAACAACTATACAGTCACTCAGCAGGTAAAGGAGTAACAAATCATGATATATCCACACAAGAGAATAATACTCAGCAAGTTAAAGACACAAAACACCTCTACTTGCTTGAGACTGTATTTATTATAGAATTTCAGTTGACAAACTAATTCCAAACAAAAGCATGTGAAACTCAGTTTTATTGTCTGGTTAATATTCTAATTCATGGATAGCTCCAAACAGAGCAGACCATAACTTTATAGTAGTGGATATATTGTCAGTTTTCCTTTACTTGGATATAAATAATGCTATGTTGAGTATTTATGCAAAATTTTTATTTCATGTATTTATTTGTTTCCTTAAATCAGGGAAATAGGAATGGAAATAGTGGCTAAAAGATATATATATATATATATATATATATATATATATATATATATATATATATATATTTTAAAGATGTCAAGACATATATTTTGCTATATGGGTTTCTAGGATATCAGGATTTTTTCCTATAACCATGAGCAATTTATGAGATTCTCTATCCTTTGAGAGAATTAAGTATTACCAATAATTAAACTTTCAATACTTTTTGTAGTTTAAATGATGATATCTTTAATCTTCTATTTTATAGTGTTTTTTTGTTCTGTTTTGTTTTTTTGTACTGTGGACTGAACCCAGGGGCATTGTACCTCCAAGCCACACCCAAACTCTCTTTTTAATTTTTTTTTTTTTTAAACAAGATCTCACTAAGGTACTGAAGGTCTCACTAGGTTGTTGAAGCTGGCCTTGAACCTGCAGTCTTCCTGCTCAGTCTTCCAAGGATGCATCAATATACTCAGCTTCCATTTTATAACTATACAAGATATTTCTATTTTTATATTACCCTATTTTTGTATACAACCTGTTAACTATATTAGTTTAGACTGATAATTATTTACAATTTTTTATTTGTTCTTTAATTTTATTTTTTAAAATATTTCATTATGTTTATTGAAAATTTTTTTAATTATCGAAATTTTTCTTTTAGAAGGCTGTCAATTTTATAGGACTTTCCATTGTGCAGTTTATTTGAATCCTACATATCTTGGTAAGACCAGTCACATTTAGAGATTAAAGAAACAGTTTATTTTGTTTACCTTTAGTATTTTTTTTTTTTTTTTTTTTTTTTTGCGGTACTGGGGATTGAACTCAGGGGCATTCTACCTCCGAGCTACACCCCCAGCCCTATTTTTTTTATTCTTTATTTTGAAACCGAGTCTCACTAAGTTGCGGAGTGCCTCACTAGGTAGCTGAGGCTGGCCGCGAACCCGGATCCTCAGGTCTCAGCCTCCCAAATGCTGGGATTACAAGCGTGCGCCACCACGCCCGGCTTTACCTTTAGTATTTTTAAAATAATTAGTATTTAGCATTTTACCTTTAGTGTTCATAGAAAATATTAAAATACTAATGCTGAAATTGCCTTTAGCATTTTTGATCACTTACATTTTATTTTATTTTTATATTTTTATTAGTGCATTATAATTATATGTTAGTGTGAGATTCAAAGTGATACACAAGTCCATGCATACATTACTTGGGGGTATTTCCCTCCATATCCATGTATCTTTTAAATCTATAGTAACAGTCAATATAGTAGATAAGTATAATAATGTAGTTACCAACACTGTTGGGACTCTTGCTATATGACAATTCTCTGAGCATTTTTACACATTTTCTTATTTAATCTTCTCAATAACCCTATAGTAATGGGCATTGTCTTCATTTCTATTATATAGTGGGGAAAGAGAAACTAAGTAACTTGCATAGAGAGAATGTAGTAAAGTACAATTTTAAATAATTATTGTTATTCAGATGAGTGAGATGTTCCCCAAAGTGATTCATTTTATCAGACAAATAAAGTCTTATACATTCCATACTTTTTCTTGGGAATAGTTAATTCTACATATGTATCCATCTTTCTTTATTCGTATATCTTGTCAGTATGACTTTGTATGTTAATAGAATATTTAAGTATGTTGTTTCTGATTAGTTTTTCTAATTGAGGGGTAACAGATAATAGGATTGAACCCAGGGACATTTTACCACTGAGCTATATCTCCAGCCCTTTTTATTTTGAGACAGGGTCCCACTAAATTCTAAATTGCTGAGGCTGTCCTCCTGAGTAGAGTTGCTGGGATTACAGGAATGTGCCACTGTGCCTACCTAGATTTTCCTAATTATGTTATCTATTTTTATCTATTTATTCTATCACATATAAGAAATTATTTTATTTGGTTAAAAAGTGCTTGATGGGATTTTGATTAACAATGTACTACATTTATAAATTTGGAAGCAAATAAGTATGAAAATATTTACCCAATTTTAATTCTTTGTTATTAAATGTTGATTGATTTGATCATACATTTCTTCATACTATTTATAGATATATTCCTTGAAAAATGTTTATTATGATTATGAATGAAATTGTATGTTTGTAGTAATGATGCATACACATGCTACTGATTTTTAAAATTGGATATTAATATGTATCTAATTATTTATAACCTGTAAATAATGACTTTTTAATCACCTCACTTATGATTTTCAACTTTTATTTTTATTTCTTGCCTTATTACATTGGCTAGAATTTTTAGAAAAGTATAATCTTCATGGTAGCAGTTTTCTAAACATTTATAAACACATTCTAAATGAAAGTAAAATATTGGGAGCAGGTACCATAGGATTAATTTTTGTCTATATTTGTTTAACCAGTTCTGTATATATTTTGAATAAACACAGAGTAGTACAGTAGGGCATGGACATTGGCTTCCCAATTATCAGACTGATCTGGTTAAGCAACATCTTTCAGGAAAAAGTGCTGTGGACTTCATCTACTCCGTTGTAGTCAAGAGAGTCATTCTTAAATTCTCATGACTGCCATACAGATAACAGAAATGACACAGGAAAATGGATAAACTCTTTCCTTGGAATGAAACCCTCCCTGTTATTCTTGGTTCAATCTCACTGTAGCTAATATTTCATTGTACAACGAAGATAGACAAATAAGAAGGACTGGGAACAAGAAAATTTGAGTCCTGATACAAACGTCCATATAATTTTCCATATTTCTACTTCTGTTTTTTTTTTAATAGCACACAATTTCCTTTTCTTAGCTGCAATAATTTAATGCCTTGTGTAAAAGTTAACAATCATATCTCATTTTTTGGTCCAAATAAGCATCTTTATAATGATATATATCAAAGATAATTTTTTTAGTAAATGAGTAAACTGAAAATAAATTCTACACAGAGGTATAATCTTCAGTATGATGGTCAATGACCCCTTGCTGTGATACATTTTATATTTATTTATTTATTTAGATACTAGGAATTGGAACCAGGGATGGCCTACCACTGAGCTACTCTCCAGCCCTATTCCCTATTTTATTTTTAATTTTTGAAACAGGGTCTCATTAATTTGCTGAGGATCTGGCTAAGTTGTTGAGGCTGGCCTTGAACCCGCAATCCTCCTGTCTCAACCTCCCAAGTACCACGCCCATCACTGTGATACATTTAAATAGTTTGTTGGCAAGGTATCATATAAAATTCTGAAATATTTAAATGATCTAATACAGATGTCCATGAGGATTCTGGGAGTGACTCTTTCTGTGACAACACACTGTGTGCCCTGTTACAAATCTCTTAGCTACAAAAGGAAAACCACCTTACATTTAGGGTTTGTTTCTTTGTTAAGACAATGGTGAGCTCATCTCACAAGACACACTTCTGGCCATCTGAAGCTTAAGGAAAATGAAACAATCTCATGGAGCAAGGACTTTAATTGTCTGTACATCAGTGTTTGGGACCTTACAGCCCCTGTAGCTCACTGTGTGACACACAGCCACTTCACTGCTCCCTAGGCCTTGCTTACTTCATAGGTAGGTTATTATGAGACAGTATTTGTAATTTTTCTGATACGATAAATGCTAGTTGCCATGACGATGATCATAATCATCATGATGATGCTTATTACGATCACTTAGAAAGGGTCTTGTAGGTATGACTTCCGTTAGCGCGGGTGTATTTCATCTTTATCATTTTTGTGCAAGTATTATACAGATCTATTCTATGGGGACTTAGTATCATTGTATCACTTACCTAACTGAAATCAAAGGAATCACTAAAGTGCATGCTGTTATAGAAAAAGGTCAGGGTTCTAGGTTAGGATATAAAAGGGTTAGATGTGAATTTGCCACACAGCTTCTGTTCAAGTCTCAGTTTCTATATCTGTCAAAAGGCAACACATCTTTGCTACCTTACATAATTTGTTATTATTAACTGACATAATGTACGTTCAACTTATTAGGAATCTGTGAGGTGCTATTTGAATAGACTTTTCAAAATGGTGCATAAATATTAAAGTTCATTTTAGAATACCCTGGGAACAGATAAGTTTTTGAAGACTTAATTCCAAAATGCTTAGGTGAAACTGAGGGCAAAATTTATGGTTTTGGGGGAGAGAGCAAGGGTACTGAAGATTGAACTCAGGGACATTCTACCTCCAAACTATACGCTTAGCCTTTTTATTTTTGTTTTGAAACAGACTCTTGCTAGGTTTCTGACAGACTTGCTAAGTTGCCAAGACTGGTCCCAAATTTGCAATCCTCCTGTCTCAACCTCCCAAGTACTGGAATTATAGGAGTGCACCACCATGCCTAGCTAAAATTTATGTATTACATGTTGCTGATTTTCTAAAGTTTGGCAGCACTGATCAACTCTCAACAAAATAATTTTCATAATTTTATTACTCAGTTTTCTCCACATTTAGCTATTAAAACTAGTCATCAGAAAAAATATGATTTCCAGGTTTAAATCCCTTTATAAATACAAATATCCACTATATATTCTTTTGCATGTGCATTTGTGTGGTGCTGAGAATAGAACCTAGAGGCATTCTACCTCGGAGCTATGCACTCAGCCCTTTTTATTTTTTGTTTTGAAGTAGAATCTCCCTAGGTTGCTCAGAGTCTCACTACATTGCTGAGGCTGACCTCAAACATATGATCCTCCTGTCTCAAGCCTCCCAAGTAAGGAACGTACCTTCATGCCCAGCAAATATATATGTTCCTACGTTTGCTTTTCCACTAATGTTTATTATAGTCTCTTTATATGAAGTGTTTTTCAGTGTATCACATAGCAGAAGTAAGCTGTCCTCGCGGAGACAGAGTAGAGAAAGCTGAGCTCTGCTAGCTAGACCCACGGAGATCTCTGCCCTCCCCAAAGCTCTTCCACTAGTATTTTTAATTTTTATTTGTTTATTTATATTTATTTAGTGGTACTAGGGATTGAACACAGAGGCATTCTACATCCAAGCTATACTCCCAGTCCAATTTTTATTTTCTGTTTCTCACTAAGTTTCTGAGGCTGATCTTGAACCTGTGATCCCTCCCAAGTACTGGGACTACAGTCATCTGCCACCATACCCGGCTCTTGTAAAAGTATAACTTTCTGTTAAAGAAAAATATTCATCTTATCACCACATTTATTCTACATTAGAAATTATGATCAAAAAGAGAGTTTACCCAGGAGGCAGGAGCCATTCCCTGAACTTGAGAGCCACTTCTTTGTCAGGCTCATTCTAGTCCTGCTAATGAAATGTGGGACAATGCTTGTGTCAAGGAATTAATGATACTCAATAAGGAAAGAACAAGTACCCAGGCAGATGAATTATGCCTGTTCTTCAATTCTTTCCCAAAAGGAAAATGGAAAAATCCTACAGCATCACACTTATTATGATATTAAAACTATGGGAATTTGATCAGATAAAAGAAATGTTAAATGAAATCCTCCGTCTAAACACTGATGTCAAGAAAGGCAATTTTAGTTATGCAGTGGTGTAGCATTTTGTTTTTTCTGCAATAAAGCCATCAGATCAATAAAAAATTATGTAGCAGATTATTATTACACTGTGCTCACCATAGCTCTAATCGTAAATAATACAGCAGTTATCCTGGTTATATTAATTATAATTAGAATGCAGATAATGCAGACGGCCTTTTATTACTAGAGCCAAATCAATTTTCCAGTGTTATTCAATGCAAGGTCACACAAAGTTGTGGGAGCTTTCAGACTTCTTATGAAATGGCCTGCCTGCCTGTGCAAGAGAGGGTTTGGCTCAGCTGTGCAAGATACATTGACTGGGGAGAGCACTGAAATAATTACAGCCATGAACCCTTGCCTGTGATGGCGGAATTTCATTTTATAAAGTAAGCATAGCCGTAATCCAGCCTCCTTTATGGTAGGAAACCTCATAAATCTTTCAGAGAAGACCAAGTCTTGTGTTTAGTGGTAAAGAGGAAATCAAAATAGATTCGTATGCCTTCTTCATGTCTCCTCATTACCTTTTTGCTCCATACCTTGGCGTCATATTTTTTAAAGGCATTCCATATGTAATCATCTTGTAATGATGGAGGGGCAGCCACATAACAACAAATTAAATTAAATGCATTAGATGTTCCAGTGTTGGTGGCTACGAAGGAGGCTGATTTTACACACTCTTGTACTGGGATTTTTTATGAAGCTACAGTTTCCTTTGTCAAGAAGAGGAAGACATGGAATGAGAAGAAAGCAAGAGAATGAGGTAAAGGTTAAGTTCAGAAGGCATCGTTTTATAGTTGCCTTTAGTATGGTCCAGGGGAAACAAGAGTATCTACGCTCTAAAAAAATGGAGCCAGAGACCCAGGTTCAAAGTAAACCCATATATATATCTGGGTACCAGAAAAGGGCAGAGTAGTAATTCCGGAACCACACAGGTTGAGCAAATCTTTTGATGATAGGTTAGAAGCTTTCATGTGTTCCTTGTATTTCCTACTTGACAAGACTCTCACAGGTGGGGGAGCCAAGCTACAGCCAAGGTCTTAAACTCAAATGAGAACAGTCCAGGAACTCAGGGACTGAAGTGGCCTGGGAGTAACAAAATCCAACTGGCAGAGACTCTGACAAAATATAAATTGGAAAGTTGGTGACCAATGTAAAGAAATTCATTTTTAAAAAGGTGTTTAATCATTGCTCTGATATCTGTGGGATAAGGGTGGCCCACAGGCCATTGGTATCTGACTAGGAGGAGTTGTTTGTTCCACTGGTAATTTAGAAATGTGTGCACACAAGCCATTGGGCACATTTCTTCTGAGATTCTGACCAAGTCATGATGGTGAATTCTCACCTTGCACTTACTGTGGACAAGGTATTGTGCTAAGTACATCACTAATGAAGTAGCAGTCAATTAATGAGAGATAGATATGAATACCTATAGATGGTGAAATGGAGACACCAACAGATTTAATAAATTGATGAAGGTCATACAGCAAGCAAGTGGTAGACGAGACTGAGCACAAGTATGCCACCTCCTGGGTCCACACAATTAAACCCAGCACTATTCTACCAAATCCAGCCTTCACCATAAGATAGTCCTAAAATGAAACCATTCTGCTCAACAAGTAAGTATCTCCAGTTTGTTTCCCTTTCTCAAGATACTATGAATTCTCTGATCTGTATCATAGAAGTTTATTTATTTATTGCTTTTAAAGTAGCTCTCTATCTCAGAGGTACCTTGAATATGAGAAAAGGCATGAATTTCTATAGTGACTCCCCCAAGTGCTTTGAATATTTGTATTTGGGAATTATTTTGAGTGCAAAACATAAGAAAAATATATAAAGTCTGAATGTGACCTTGTCAACTGAATTAACTTCTAAGAGATCCCACTTTAAAATGATATGTCTAACATTATCATTTTACTGCTGAAAACTGGGAAGCTTTCCAAATTTTAACTTACAAAGTTATTGTACTACCAAATGAGAAAAATGTCTTTCGAAGTACTTTCTTTTTGTTGAATACTATAATAAATGGCCCGGTAATATTCTATGCAAATAGCCAATGTTGTAATTTGGAATCTCTCATAAGAAGTTATCATAAGTTGAGCATTTTAGAGGACCTTTGTTTAAGTATTTACTCTGCTGTTAATGCATTTCATTTGACTCATTTTTTTTTCAGCTCTATTCTTTATACCTTTTTTCTCCTTCCTCGCAGATCTTTCCTGTCATTAGCATCTAGGAGATCAAGAAGTTAATCACAGAGAAGGAGATCACAGAGTTAATTCTGCATTGAAAGGAAGAAGTAATATTTCTATAGTGGAATATTAGGTTTCTCTTTGGTTCATCTGTTAGCCCTCCCTTCGCTTTTCCATATTTTATTGCAGAACATCTAGGACTAAGGGATCTATCTAATCAGCTGCTACTTACATAGAATAGCACCTCTAGCAAAATCACTAAAACTAGTTCCCTCTTCTCTCTCATCTATTGCTCATGTCAGTAACGGGGAATTAGCTTTAAAAATATAATCTGATTGAGTGCATTATGTTGACCAGTCTTGTGCATTTCCATTCTGCACTTAACTTTCATTGTCTGTTTTAGAAATGGCCTTTATGCCTCCTGGTCTCAACATAGAGACCATCTGGACACCACATATGAGGAAATCAGACATCTCTTGGTTAAATCACGCCCAAAAGGGTAATTTCTTGTCCGATAAGCTGCTGTGTACAAAGTCTGATAACTAACAAAATTATAATATGGTAATTTTAACTGGAAATTGTCCATTTTCAGCCTGATTTTGCCTCTTATCCCATTGGTAACAACCCTGTGAGTTCTATTTCTCTGTACTGGTGCTCAGAGCAGCACTCATTGTGACAGTGAAACTACAAGGGCTGAAATGTCTAAAGGGCAGAGTGTGGTGTGGCCTTGGCTTTAGCAGCATGCTGCAGTGGAGGAGAAAAACACAGTAGTGTAATTTGATTTCCCTCTGACTTCTACACATATCACAACATAGCCAAGGTAATCAGTGTGGAAAGAGTAACTGGTGGGTTTAGAGTTACATCAGGGTAGCTTGCTGATCTGTGTGACCTTCAGTAAATGAATAACTCTTTTTGACCTCTGGTGTTCTTATCTGCAAAATGGGACATCTTTTCCCTTTGATTATTAAGAAGGAGCAAGTACACCCAGAGAGATATGTTGATCTGCTCCTTGTGTGCTGCCTGAAAAGGTACTACATCTAAATGTTAAGCATTAGCATCACTTAAAACAATCAAAATTTCAGCTAGGCATAGTGGCAGATGCCTATAATCTCAGTCCTTGGGAGGCTAAGATAGGAGGATTGCAGGTGTGAGGCCAGCCTCAGCAACTTAGCAGGACTCTGTTTCAAAATAAATAATAATAATAATATATCAACAAAAGTGTACTCAAAAAGAAAGATTTTATGCAGTATTTGATTTCATTTTTTAATTATTTGAGTACTAAAATTATAAAAATGTATTATAATATATACTACTTAAATTATGTGTGTGTTATACGTTATGTAATAAAAACAAGCTATTAGACTTAGCTTGGACAAGAGTTGAGCATCAACTGCTGACTCCTCCACCACTACATTTATTGATCTTTCTTCTAGTCTTTCACTTTCCTTCCTAGGATGTCTGCGTCACAAATTAATCTTAAATGAAGTAAACTTCATAACAGTGGATTGAAATGCCTACAACAAGGCCTTTCTGACTTTAGGCATTCCAAGGATGCCAAAATGCAATGAGACAGAAAACAACAGAACCCGAAATCAGAAAACTGAAGAGTTGCTCACTTGTTACCTTGCTTTAAGCAACAGAAATGAATTGTGATTTATAGTGATACCTTGTCATTAGTAATATCCTCTTCCAAAGAGCAGGAACTGTTTTATATCACCTTATAATTATATATGCTATTATCAGGTTTTCTAATTTAGGTGTTTACTATCCTCCATAAAGCCATTGGGAATGGAGCATATAGTATTGCCTTTATTTTATATGTGATAAAAGGGAAATTAAGAGATAATAAATACCTTTTCCAAGGTTAGTCAGTGATATAATGAAGAAACTAGGGCTGCCAGTGAGATTGCTTGGATCCTAATACTCTTGAGAACACAAAATAATCTCATGGTCTTTTATATACTGTAAGGATTTAAAATATATTTATGAACTGGGAAAGGTTTTCAATGTATAAACTGCTTCATGAAACCAAAGTAATTAGTTCTTATAATATGAAGAGCAAAAGTATTTCATTTATTTAGATAGTAGTCATTTGCTAAATATGTTAAAACTTACACAAAACATCAAGGGGCAAACAACAAACTGTAAAATACTGACCACAATATAACAAAATATTGATATCCATATTATTATAAAAAGAACTACCATAAATAGATAAGAAAACTACTAAGACTTGAGTGGAAAAATAGGATTTGAAACTATAATTTACACACAAACACAAAAATAGTTCAAATGACCAATCAACTGTAGTCAGAGCATTCTAAATAGTAACCAAAACTCATGAGTATCTGTAGTTCCTCATTGTTTTGAATATAGGGCCAAATTTGTTGTCATGCCTTATAAATTATTTTAATTATGTGACTCCTTGTTATTTTTCTAGTCATGCCTTTTTTTTTTTTTTTTTGCGGTACTGGGGATTGAACTCAGGGGCATTCTACCTCCAAGCTACACCCCCAGCCCTATTTTTTATTCTTTATTTTGAAAATGAGTCTCACTAAGTTGCAGAGTGCCTCACTAGATAGCTGAGGCTGGCCTTGAACCCGGATCCTCCAGTCTCAGCCTCCAGAATGCTGGGATTACAAGCGTGCGCCACCACGCCCAGCCTGGCTATGCCTTTTAGCACCTACCTCCTCATATCACTACCCCACCCTCCTACCAATCAGTTCTCAGAATTCATCAATCTGTGCTGTCTTAACTTTACTACCAGCCCACTCTCCCCTACCTTTTTCAATGCAAGAATACAGAGACTATACAGCTACGAAACATACTATTTAACTCAGATGACATATTTTTGTAGTAGGACTTTCTGAGGAAAAGAAACAGTACATTGACCTGTGGTCTGCCATCACCTCCTTACTTCACTCATTGGAGAACAGTAGTTGTTTGTCTATAGATTGTACTAGGAGATGATAAAGTGCCTGATTTCATGTATGTGGGTAAAAAAGAATCCCATCCCTCAATTTATTCTTTTTTACAGTGGTAATAGTAACATCCACCTGAGTCTTGCATTCTTTATTCCTTAAAGTGAGAAAAAAAGTAAATACTTTGTAGCATTTTAGAAAACAATTTTCTAGTAAGTATGCAAGGTATAGTAGGCATTGAATAGGTGTTAAATCCCTTTCTAGTCCCTTTCTTTTTGAGTTGTGTCAGAAGTAAACTCTTAATTACCAATTATCACAAGCCAAAGGGCACCAAGGAAGACCAGTCGGTACTACGAAGACTCTTGGGTCACTCAGCGATGTGCTTTGTGTCTTCTTCAACATTCTCCTTATTTGTATGAAGTGTTAATACTTGTCTTCCCCAGTGGATTGGGCTCTAAGAGAGCTGGTCCCCTGTGCAGCAAGACTTCTCAATAATTCTTTCTCCACTATGCAATACAGTACCTGAAATGAAGGAGCTTCTCCACAAATTAATGAGTAAATAAGTAAGTAACACATGAGAAATCTAAGGGCTAGAAAGTTACACCAACCAAGGAGAAACTCAAAGCCAGGAAGGGAGCCACTGCGTGGAGGACACAAGTGACAGGGTGGCTTGATGGCAATGTTCTTTTTCAGAAAGAACACAAGGAATGGCCTTATCATTAAGGTGCCATTTGAGCATAAATCTGAATACACTGAGGAGGCAATCCATAATGGACAGCTGGGGAAACCGTCATTCATCAGTGGAGGGAGGAACAAAGGCACCTGAATAATACTGAAGGAACCGGGATGAGTAGAGTATGTGAGTGATAGGAGTTTCTAGAATATAGAAAATAAGGTCACCGAGATTAGTGTTATAGTGATAGAGCCATAGAGGTCCTTGTGGGAACATTACAGGTGAATTATTGGGGAGTTTAGAATGAGGTCTGGCATGTTCAAATTTACACATTTTTGTAGGATTATTATACCTGGTGTGTATGTAGAGAATAAAGAGCAAGGCAGAAGAAGGGAAATCACTTAAGAGTACTGCTGTAACAATCCTAGGGAGAAATGACCATTACATGCTATCCTTGTCTGACAGGGAAGCTGGGGAGTATAGCCCAGGTATAGATTATAGGGAACAGGGAAAACTGGTTTGGAGAGCACCTGTCTCATCAGAACATTCTTGAAATCTCACTCCAGAGTAGTTTATTGGTACAGTGGCCCCTGATTATGGCTCAGGAGCCAGTTCACTTTGATCAATTTGAGTCCTCTTTTAGTCCTTTTGGACTGATATAACAAAATGCTATATACCAGTTGGCTTATAAACAACATAAATTTAGCACACAGTATGGTGGTGCACACCTGTAATCTCAGCTACTTGGGAGACTGAGATAGGAAGATTAGGAGTTTGAGGTAAGCCTGGGCAACATAGCAAGACCTCTTCTCAGAAAACAAAAGAAAAGAAACTATTACAATTCGAGAGGTTGGGAAGCCCAAGATCCAAGAACCAGAAAATTCAGTGTCCATGGAGGAGCCACTTCTTGCTTCCTCATAAAGGGTTTCTTGCTATGTTCTCACATGGCAGAGGGGTAAAGGAACTCTTTAGATTTTCTTTTATAAGAACACTAGTAATACTCATGAGGACTCTGCCCCTGTGACTTAGTGACTTCCCATCTGTTAATATTAATGTTTTGGGAGTTAAGATTTCAACAGATGAATTTTAGGGGGACATACTTACAGATCCTAGTAAGTGCCTGTATTGTGAAGGAGCTCAGAACCTCGTAGCCCCTCACCTGGCTCCTTGGTGTGTGGCTGCAAATAAGCAGTGGTTCTCTGCTTCTCTGATACCTTAGAAACTGCAGATCAGTTCCAAAATAGGAGTTTTCTTTGCACTTAGAAAGTGGTTTTCATTGTGCAAACGGCTTTTGAGAAATCAAGACAAATTTTCCCAGAGGGAGAGGACAGAGTAGAGAAATGTCACAGTGGTCTGTTCCAAGGCTATTCCTGTGACATCCCCCTGTGCAGAATGTCCGCTTGCATTCTGATCAGAGTGTGTGCACATGGACATGTCAGGCATATTAGAGCATAATCTGTGTGTGTGTGCATGAACACACACACACACACACACACACACACACACACACACACTCACACACACCAGGCATCCACCATCCACAGACACCCTGGCAATTTTTTCTCTTACTTAACAGAAAACATTCTTTTTTCTGACTTTTTTGCTTGCCATGTCTTATGATATCCTGTCTAACCCAAATGACCAAAGCTGCCTCTTTTCCTTTGGCTGTCTCTTTCATCCATAAAAATCAATCCTGAAATTATCCTCTCCTAGTAGCCTACTCTGACTTTTCCCAGATAAATTAGGAGCACTTTTTCTGACCTTGTAGAATAACTTTTGTATTATTAATTCATGCATCAAATTCTACCCAAATAATGTATTCAACACTAGACTGTTTTCTCTCTGCAATCAAAGACAAATGTGTTCATCTCTGTATCCCTAATATTGAGAGAATCCAGTACATAGTAGATGTCCACTATATATGTTGTTGAATGAATGAATCATTCTGTGTTGAACAGAGCAAAGGGCAGAAGACATCCCGAGGATGTCATGATAAGGTCTTGTGCTGACCTTTCAGGCAGAGAAAATACTGAAGAGCTGTTTTCTCACAGTACAATCAGGGATATACAAGGGTCCTGCAGAGGGATGTGTCTTGTCACACTAATTCATCAGGTTTGGGAATATCTAAGTGGCACTGAGTGTAGAAACTGCTTTAGTTAGTTATTACTTAGTTGATTACTCCCCTACTGAGCTCAGAAAGATAAGTTTATGGCTATTTTTCAAGCAGTATTGCCATATATAGAGATAAAAAATCAGCATGCAAAGAACAATTGTTTATGCAGAAGCAACAAGTAACTTGAGCATGGAATTAAAAGAAGACTTTAAAACACTAATAAAAATATAAGGAATGTAGAATTAAATTTAACAAACACGTGAACAAGTTTCAAGTAGAAAATAATCTGTCATTAAAAGACTTTAAATTTTATACCTTTTGCAGTTTGTTTATTTAAAGAACTTGAGACAGTGATGTGGCTGGCTTGCATCATAGACTAAGCTCTGCTATGAAGGGATAGTCATGTAAACGTTTTAAACACTCGAAGACTCAGTGTGTGAACACATGTTCATGTTAATTTTTAGATAGTAGAAGAAAAAGTGTGTGAACACATTACTTTTAATTTTCACCTTGAGAGATTGACTTTTATTGGGTGGATATTTTTGCATATATCAGCACAAATAGTCTTACAAAGCCAAGGCTACGGAACTGGGGAGACGATGGCGAGGAGCCAAAAGAAAGTACTGCAATTCAGTTGAAATTAATAGGCAGCTGTTAGGTCATCTCTAAGCTGGCACCTCATTATGCTGCAAACTTAGAATAGGTTAACCAAGTAACTAAATCAGGATTATGACTCTTTTTTGTTGTTGTTGTTGTTGTTTTTATGGTACTGGTAATTAAACTCAGGGGCAGTCTACCTTTGAGCTACACCTCCAGCTCTTTTTATTTTCTGTTTTGAAATAAGGTTTCACTAGGTTGACAATAGTCTCGCTTCATTGCTGAGGCTGTCCTCAAACCTTTGATCCTCCTGTCTCAGCCTCCCAATTACTGGGATTACAGGCATGAACCAACATGCTTGCCAGATGAGGAGTATGAATTTTACAGTGAAAAGGGTAAGGAAGGTTACCTTGATAGGTACAAACTCCTAATTAGTAGTTTCCTCAACTTTAGATGTCATTAATACAATTGATTTAACAGAGAAAATATAAATAATCAGTATCTTTTCTATATGCCAATCATGAATCCATTAAAATGTCTAGTTTTAACATATATATATATATTTATCAAATTTTAATCTCATGCTAGAAGTTCTGCTTGATGATTTCTACCTACCAACATAAGACCTTACCTGCTGAGCTCAGAAAGATAAGTTTATGGATGGCTATTTTTCAAACAGTATTGCCATATATGAGATATAAAATCAGCATGCAAAGAACAATTGTTTATGCAGAAGCAACAAGTAACTCGAGCATGGAATTAAAAGAAGACTTTAAAACAGGAATAAAAATATAAGGAATACAGAATTAAATTTAACAAACATGCAAACAAGTAGAAAATAATCTGTCATTAAAAGACTAAATTTTATACCTTTTTGCAGTTTGTTTATTTCCTTTTTTTCATGGTGCATTGTAATGATGCACTATAATGAGCTCAGAGTGACAGAAACACACACGCACACAGCATTTGGTGTGTTTTCCTCTGGGTCCCACTTCACTTCCCCCACCTTCCCATACATAACATTGAAATTGGTATTTGTAACTTCGTATAAGAACATAGTATTATTTGAACTGTTTCCTACATTAGGTCTCTCCTTTCATCTCCCCATGTCACTCTCCAAATCGCCTTCCACTGTGCTACTGGTGTCTGCCCTCATTTATCTGAAGTCCCTTTTGTTTCCCACTTTTTCTGTAGGTTCCACATATGAGTGAAAACATATGGCCATTTGCTTTTTGCTGCTGGCAAATGTTGCTTAGTATAATATTCTCTAGTTCCATCCATTTTCCTGCAAATAACATAAACTTGTTCTTCTTTATAGCTAAGTAAAATTCCATTCTATGTGGAATACTTGTGCCATAGTTTTATTGATAAAGACATTCAGGAATTCTTCAATAATAATTTTATCATTCATACTGTCAATTATCAATATATAGAAATATGCATCAGAAGGTAAGATAACTTCAATATTATACTATTTTCTTAAACTCCTTATCTGAATAGTTAGTATTATATTATATTAGTAAAATAGTCTTTTAAAAATAGCAATATAAATTGAATTGCTCAAACGTGTTAACTAAAACCACTGGCCAATAAAATTTTCTGTGATGATGAAAACATTCAATTCTGCACTATCCATTGTGGTAGCCACTAGCACCACATTGGTAGCCACTACCACCAATGTGATTAAGAGAACACGTAATGAGATTAAGGAACTGTTTTAAATTTTAATTAAATCAAATTAGCCATGTGATAAAACATAGCACAGAATTCTATACAGTCAGGTCATTAAACAAATAAGTAAAATAGAAAACATGTCAAATAATGATAAGTGTCTTAAAGAAAGGTAAATCCAGTAAATGGGTCATGAGTTGTCTTCATGAAACTTGAAAATCTCTTAGTGTCCTATAGGTTTGTTTACCTTTTTAATTTTCAATCATAAAATGTTTTCTCTTCAAAGAAGTGGAAAAGTTTTCTTTTTTATCACAAGTGATATTTTTGTGACAAATTTGAGAGGAACAAATTTGATTTTTTTCCCAACAATGTCCTGGTATCTCTGTTTATATTAGTTTAGTCAGTCTTATAGGAGCTTTTCTATTATGTCTTGAAACCAAGTGGAAAGGCAGATTACAACTTCTGAGTCCACTTTTGGGAAATTGGTATACAGTCTAACTACAGGAGGATATATAAAACATACTTTTATCATCACAAGAGTGCCAAGCACTTCATAGATTCTTGAGCTGTGTCTGTTAAAAAGTAAAGGAATATTTCGTTGGGGGTATAAAAATATACAAAGGCAAACTCAGACTCAGTAAACTCATTATACTTGAAAAAATGCAGAGAATCCTAATATTTTCAGAGACAACAAATCTTCCAGGCAGCTATAGGTGACTATAGAATTTTCCAAGTATATTGCAAAAAACCCTCTAGTTTTGGTCAGGAGCTGTATTGAAACTCTGTCTTGTCCAACTGGGAAACTAAGATGGTCCTAGTTACTATAATATTAATAAAGGCCTTAACAATATTGAATTTCTACAATTCAGTATGAAGTTGCTCAAAACACCGTCACATACTTTATCTCATTTGTCCTCACAACATTCCTGTAATGTAGATAGGGAGAAGGTGTAATTAAAGATTATATGTGTCAGTTTTCCATTGTTTGAAAACACATTAAACTGAAATCTATTTCAGTTCTTCGTTCAGCCTGCCAGCCAAGACAATTAACAGCTATTTCACTTATCAAAGTTTCAATTACTGGAATTTTCTTGTTATGTTGTATTTTTTTTTTCCATTTTCCACGACTAATGCTTCATGTACCATAATTTTAATACGGAGAGCTCTAATACCATATCATTTCTTAGGAACCATGTTTTAGGAGACTTCATTGGTTTTTTTTGTTTGTTTTTGTTTTGCTTTTGAAATTAAATGGCTCTCTGAAGGCCACCAGTTCCAGTAGTTCGTGTATAGGGCATAAGGATATGGAAATCAATGCTCACTTTTTCCAAGTCAACAGCATATGAATAATCTAACTCCAGACAATTCTTAGTTTATTAATTTTCATCCCTATTACAATCTTATGTCAACAAATTATGTTATCTAATACAATTATAGGCATAGTATGAGTATATGATACTATATACAACAACTATTTATCAGACAATTAACTACCCCTTCCCTATTATTCTATAATTTATTATCATTATTATTGGTGCATTATAATCATACATCTTTGTTAGATAAAAGCTGGTAAAGGTATACATGCACACATCTCTCATTTAACCCTTCCCCAATTCCCACCCCACTCCCTCGCCCTCCCTCCTTCTCAGGTTCAGTTTAGTGATTGACTTTAATGTTTGTGAAAGTATATCATGTGCATTAGGATCCCCCCCCACATCAACTTCAGTTAAGTCACCTTGTTTGCTCATCTAAGTTTTCTCCTTTTTCGTCAAAAGTCCCTCTTATGACCCACTTTCTCCCTAGCTTCCGCATTATTAGGAAGAGCATAGGATTTTTTACTTTTTGTGACTGACTAATATCACTTAGTGTAGTGTTTTCCAGTTCCATCCATTTTCCTACAAATGACATGATTTTGTTGTTCTTTATGGCTGAGTAAAATTCCATTGTGTACCTATCCCATAGTTTTTAATCCATTCATCTGTTGATGGACATTTTGGCTGGTTCTATAGTTTGGCAATTATGAATTGTGCGGCTATAAACACACACATTGCTCTGATAATTTGGTTTCCATTCTTTTGGGTAGATAACCAGAAGTGGTATTGCTGGATCATATGGTAGGTTAATTCCCATTTCTTTGAGGATTCTCCATACTGTTTTCCAAAGTGGTTGCACTAATCTGCAATCCCACCAACAGTGTATTAGGGTTCCCACTTCTCCAAAACCCTCACCAACATTTGTTGTTTGTGTTTTTGATGATTGCCATTGTTATTGGTGTTAGGTGAAATCTCAAGGTAGTTTTGATTTGCATCTCTCTGATATGTAGCACCAAATATTGATATAGCATTTTTTGTAATTATACATGGTGATCCAAGCAAGATTTAACTTTAAAGTGTTTGTACAAAAAAAAAAAAAATCATACCACACATCTTTCAGTTTTCATTACCTCTTTTCAATATCAGATGTATTTTTTTCCATCTATACCAGTAACTAGAAAAAAAAAATGTATTTCCTTCAGTTTGTGAGGCACATATTGCTAGCTGCTTGCCAAAACCCAGGTTCCCTTTTTCCTATGCATGCAATTGGACCAAATAGTCCAGTGTCCCTTGTGGCTAGATGTGGAGTATGACTGTTTCTACTAGTGGAAGATTCATGACAGAAATGGCTACTAACTCTAGGCCACATGCTTTTCTGTACCGATTTCCCTCTGACCAGCTAAAATGAATATAATGGTAAATGTGACTTTGTAAACGCCATGCTGAAGACATTAGAGTCTCTGTCATTGTTGGTTCTTGAATGACTTTATGAAAGAAGGTTGTGCTGTCAACCTGTTCCCTTCCCCAGTGCAGTGAGCACTTTGGCATCTACTTCTTAATACACTTCTACTGTGTTTGAACCATTATACAATTGGGGGCACTTTTGTTAGTGCAGTTAGTTAGCTTATAATAACTCTATGCCACTTAAATTTCACTTCCAAAATATAAATTTGTACTAGCAAATATTTATATAAAGACATCATATTAACCACAAAGTACTACAAGAGAATGGAACAGCCAAGAAGCCAAAAGATTACTTATGGGGTTTAAATTGCCTTGAAAATTATAAACAATGTGTAAATTTTACAAATAAGAGACCCAGAACTACACACATATGCACACATCTGCGCGCACACACACACACACACACACACACACACACACACACACTCCCAGTTCTAGTTTTTCACAGTGTAATTATGTTTCCAATTGATATAAAACCATATACAAATATCTTACCTAACATTTAGACTGTTGTAGACACTTATTTTTAATATATAAGTGAAAAAGAGATGAAATGAAAAAAATGAATGTCAAAATCTAAAGGAACATTAGAAGAAAATGAGTTCCTGAATAGTATGGGAATTAGAAAATGCTTATAATTATCATGTTAAATTAGAAATATGTGAAACTTTAGCAGCGTACAGATGTGGCATGGGAGAATCAATCAAGGATTAGGAACATAAAATTGACACATTATGGAAATGGAGAAGGGAAGAAATAAAAGAATGCATAGCATATTGAATATAAAAATTTAAGCTTTAAGGGCTAGAAAGGGCAAAAGAGAAAATAAAGCTGAGTGAATTAATGTTAGCTAAAAGGGGTAAGTGGAATCAAAGGTGCTCTTACAGTTTTATCAGGTGAAAAAGAAACACTAGAGAGAAAGAGGGTCCATAAATAACCCGAAAAGGCAGATGAAATCAATAATATTTAAATGGTTGAACTACTCAACTTTATAAAATGTTTTAACTAAAATAATGAAAGTTATAGAAAATTATTAAGTTATGAAGAGCCTATAAATATGGCTAATGATAAAATTCAGTAAAAGAATAAAAGAACATTGCACCCATTAAGTATAAGTTGATTAGGAGTTCTAATGATATATGTCATGAGGATCATAGGGATTTTTACTGATAAACTTTCAACCACTGTAACATGTTTTTAAAAAGTCAGAATGAAGAAACTAGGAAATAATAAAATGAAATGTAAACATGATATAATTTTGAGAATGTAGAATAGTTTTATTAATCAGGAAAATTATTATAGCTTGTTTTATTTAAAAGTAATGCAAACCCTTAGATATTAATTGACAAAATATATTATATGTATTTTATATATTATACATTGCATATAATATATATACGTTTTCCTACATATGAAAATTAGGCAAGATTTTTAGATGAAGGAGATGAAATATCTAATGGGAGAAAACAACTTAATATTTTGAGCAAGACATTTAAATTTTCTATAATTGTTTATTTGATCTAGACACTATTCATAGTTTCTTTTATTGAAAATCAACTTAGTAGCAAAGAAAACTCTTTGGAACTCATTAGGTGGAATCCATTATATATTCACTCATGTACTTTTTCAAGGTATAAATTTTTGGATTGACATCATTTTCCCGGCTCAGACAGTAAGCCATCGTACCTGGGCCATCGTAAGTACATGACACTATCCTCATTGTCTGTGATACACATGGCAAGTGTTGCCAATCCTGTTTATAAAAATACAAATTCCTTTTAGAAAAATTAAGACACAAACTTTGCAATGTGAGAGTTATTAGAAGCACACACATAACCAATAAATGACTTCTAATGCGTCACCTGAATGGGGACTTCACCCTACCTACTGTCCTCCCCTATACTGGCATTTTTTTTCTGTTCTTCATATAGGTCAAGTTTTGTCCTTCCCAAGGCCTTTATATATACTGTTCACCTCTAATGTACTTCCCTCCCTCTCACCATTCCCCTCCACTCTTTCCCTCATCCAACATTTCTTACTCCTTTTTTATATCTCAGTCTGGCCAAGAATAACTTCTTCCTGGAAGCCCTGTCTAGCAAATTCAACCAGGCTGATCAATCCTGAACCTCCCGCCATGCATTAGAGCAATACATCTATCATATCTTTTAAAAAGAATAACCTATAGATGCTGATATAATTGTTGAAGGTGAAAAGGACTTGAAACTTTAATACATTTTTATCTTAAATATTAGAATACATTTCTTCCACGTTTTTGTAGACATATTATTACCATACATTCACCAGTTAAAAGGACTTCATCAATCATATCAAACACTAAATGCTTTTCTACGACATCCACACAAACAAAATGCAATTCAGTTTTTTACATATTGATGGAAATAACTGGGTTATTATGATTTGGTTATTAAGCTGCTCATACAAATGCAGTTCTTTGGCAAGCACTCACAGCCCCATCATTATTTTCTGCCTAAGCAAGTTGAAAGCTATTGAATGAGAGCATGATGAAGTTGATGCTGACTCTATTCTTGGTGATGGAGCAGCACAGTGGCAGTGATAATGATTGTGGTGGTGGCGATGATGATGATGATGATGATGATGATGATGATGATGATGATGATGATGATGATTGTGATAAATTCTTGCTCATGGAAACTTCTGCACAAAAATTTCTAAAAATAGCAATTAGATAGAAACCAAATACTCTATTCCAGTGTCCTGTTTAAATTCCAGTAGTTCAAGACATGTTTACAGCCAAATAAACCATCATGTTGGGAGAGATTTCCCTCATTTAGCCAGGAGACTTGGATGTAGAGTTAAGTGAACGGAAAGGCTGTCAGTGATCTAACACATATTCCCAAACTGATTTGTCTTACCACCCCCTTATCAGCACCCCACCCATGGAAATATAATTCCTTTAATTGAATAAACAGAAAGATGCAGTGAAAAATTTGCAGATTTTTATAAAGCTATATTTCATTCCAGCAACTTCAGGGGGGAATGGAATCAACCACTTTAATAATCTATGATAAAAGATACTGATTGAAAGAGAAAACGATGTGAAACAGATGATTTATCTCTTAGCTTCTTATCTTCTTTAGACTTACCCTTCCGATGCCATCTTTAACTTGAGATCAGCAGTCAGGAGCACTTCTAAGCTTTGCACCATCCCTGTATCTTCTACACCACAGAATATCTAAAAGAACTTGGATAACCCTAGACCAGTGGTTTAAGAATGGCACTGAATATAGACTTCCATCGGGATGCTAGAGAAAGGTGACCATCTTCTCTTTCATATCACCCAGCTCTTTTACCCTCATTGAAACTTATGTCTCAGAACTGAAGTTGCCTTGTGCATAGAAGCATTATAAGGCTAATAATAAAAATAACTAAGTTATACAACTATTTGATTGAAATGTATGCTCTACTAGAGCACTATGCTAAAATGATACACCTTGTTTAAATCTTAAAATTAATCTCACTTAAAATGTTCCCACTTAACAGTTGAAGAAACAAGTTTAACATGCAGTAGCCATCAGGGGCCAAATCTTTCAGCTTAGAAATCCACCACAGGCTACAATAGGGTTCCTGCTCAGTGGGAGTCATTGTGGGAGTCTACAGAGCAGTTAATTTAGCTGCCAGATATAACAAAATGACATTCACCTTAGACACTAGTTCTGAATCAGAAGCCTCATTGGACCTAATGGGACTAATGTCTCTTGTAATTTTCCATACACAGAGTTTCTGAGGACATGTCAGTTACAAGAATCACCAAACTCTAGAAAGTGCAAAGAGTGGCTTCCTAATCAGCTATGAATAATTTACTTATATTCCTCTCAGAGGTTGCAATCAATCAAATGTTACCATAAGCAATATTACTTAGTAATACAGTTAACATTCCAACTTCCACTGGATTATCAAATTAAGCTCAAGTTAATTTCACATGCAGAAGAAAAAAGAGTTTTATTAACCTTTAGACAAAGGATAACTACCTTTTGAATCTTTAACCAAAAGGTATCTACACGTAACTTTTCCAAAGTCACAGAGCTGAGAGAGGAACAGGTGTTTGACCCCAATCTGTCTAACTCTAAAGCCCCTGATTGAAATTCTCCTTAGCCTCTCATGCTTACTACCCTCCAGCTATATTAGGCTTCTTTTTATCCCTCAAGCACTTACTCTCATGTCCTTAATCCTTGGTACTGGCCCAAGCAAGCTTCTTACCTTGCTATTCACACAGCTGCTTCCTTGTCTTCATTCAGGTCTGGTTCAAGTGTCCCCACCCCAAAAGAGACATTTTAACCATGCTTACTTTTTTTGCTGTTTACTCCTTATCTACATATTCAAATTTTTTGATGCTTTATCACAATGGATTATTTTTCTAACACACTTTTTATCATGCTATTTTTGACTTATTATATGTCTCTTCCTACAGAAATACAAACCTCATAAGAGTAGTGATTTGAACTATGTATCACCATTTCATTAGTACCTGGAATATTTCTTGTCACATGCTGGGCATAGAGTGACTGATTAAAAAGCTATGTCCTCTCCCACTCAGTTTCTCATATAATTTTTGTGAAGTTCAGAGAAGAATATGCAAGCATGTTTTTTGTCGTAAAGAACTAGAAAAATTCAAATTATAATTCTGCCCAAGTAATAAACTAAACTGCCTTCAGGCAAAACATCTAGACTAAAACCTAATCTTTATTCATTTAGAAGCATTTTTATTAAATATCAGTTATGTACAAACCCTGCCGTTTTAAGGTCTATGGTGGACTCAAGAAATGAAATCTTGACTCTACTATAGACTTATCAAATTGTGTTTCTTTCTTTTTTTTTTTTTTAACAGAATCTCTTTACCTGGTTTATAAGCTGATTAAGTTCTTGAAAAGTGTTTGATTAACTTTTATAATGCTAATGTCTAAAACAGTGGTCTCAATGTCAGGGATATATACCTCAGTGAAAATTATTTAAACTTCCATTTATATTCTTTATGTGTCTGTGGTAATGACTATCAGGTATTCCTACAGTAGAATATGCATATCATTTATTAGTAAATAACTACATGATGGGATGCATGCTCCCAATTTTGCTTATGGGTGGGGTTTGCAAGTTGTAATAAAAATATTTAAAGACCATTGGCAATGAACACTGAGACTCATAACAGGTTTTCAAATTTATTGTTATTATTTTATTACTGAATTACACAATCAGATTGGTGCAAACAGGGTGGCATAAGAATGTAACTCATTGCAGTATGCTTTATGAAGGATGAGAGGGAAGAAAAAAAATAACCTCCTCCTGGGCAAAGCCAAAGGTTGAAATGACACTTACCTTTGAAATATGGATGTGATTTACTAAAGTCCAGATAGGGAGGATGCGCATTCTGGAATCTGTGGTAAGCAAACACAGAAAAACAGGACAAAGCCTTTTGTGTTCAAGAAATGGCACATTTTCCTGCATGGAAGAGAAGGTCTGAGTAGGAAAGTAAAGAACAGCAGTAGGAAGCTGGTTCTCGGACAGATGAGATGGACTTTGAATGCTTGGCTAGAGATTTTTCAGTTTGACATAAGCCATAGAAAGAAATTCTTTCTGCGCAGAGTGAGGCTATTTTCAAAATGATGTTTCAGAAAAGAACAGTGTGCAGTACTGGCTGGGAAGCAAAAGGAGACAGAGGTCAGAAGTGAGCAATACTGCACATAGTCCAAGCAGGACAGGAGAAGGGCTTGGGTTATAGTGGGCCTGGTGCCCTTTTAGTTTGGAATACACACATATGGATGGAGATAGGAGAGGGATAAAGTTTATTTTATAGATTCTATTTTTGCATCATTAAAGTGTTACATAAATACTCAGTTTGGAACCAAAAAATGGATGGTGTTAAGAAAATGTGAATTCAATCCTCCACTATGAGAAACATTAGTTCTAGGATGAGCAATTAAGTCAATGGGAAAACAGCAACAAAGGCCCATGAATGATGGCTTCGCTCTCCCACAAATGGTCTTGAATTCAAGGTCAAATGTGAGGTGCAGTGGTGCAAGCTATTCACCAGCTTGTCGACAACTGTGGTGTTCAGCATGTAGTAAAGGACATCTATGACTAAATGTCCATCATAGAACTCATTTTCCTCCATTCTGCAAGTGATGCCTTGAGGTTGGTTTTTTCCCCCTTCTCAGTGTATCTAAAAGTGTTTAGATTTCTGCCAAGTAGCTCCATCCTAAGATACATTTCAAAGAGGAGAGAAGAACTAATGAAATTGTTAATGAAGCTCCTCATCAGAGATCCCAGTGAGTTTTTTCATTGTAGCCTCTTTGCTCTACTATGCTACATTATCTGCCCAACATTTAGAAGAAGAATGTGTGCAAGAAATGGTAGAAAATATACTGAGACCCAGAAGATATGCACATAAACTTATAAGAAATTTAAAAATTAGCTGGGTGTGGTGGCACCCACCCATAATCCAGTTCTTGGGAGATTGAGACAGGAGGTTCATAAATTTGAGGACAGCCTCAGCAATATAGGGAGATTCTTGGAAACCTCAGCAATATAGGGAGATTCTTGGAAACCTGTTTCAAAAAAAAATGCCTAGGGGTATAGCTCAGAGGTAGGTTGCGCCTGGGTTCAATCCCCAGTAATACAGAAAAAAGAGAAAGATATTTAAAAATCAAGAATGTACCATATATGATAACCATTAAGTCTAAATTTATTATCAATTTTTATGAATTAAAATTGTTGGCCACGTGTTCTCTATAAATAGCCATAATATTTACTTGTTTTCACTAAATCTCAGCACAATTTATTTCTTAAGTGTCTGTAGAAATATTATCCAAATTTCTTTTTTTTTTTTGCAGTACTGGAGATTGAACTCAGGGGCATTCTACCTCCGAGATACACTCCAGTACTATTTTTTATTCTTTATTTTGAAACAGGATCTCACTAAGTTGTGGAGTGCCTCACTAGGTAGCTGAGGCTGGCCGCAAACCTGGATCCTCCGGTCAGCCTCCCAAATGCTGGGATTACAAGCGTGCGCCACCACGCCCGGCTATTATCCAAGTTTTTAAAACTTTTAATATTCTTTCAGTGATTCAAATAGAGTTTTCTGCTTTCTTGGAGTTTATGAAAAACAGGAGGTAAATAATCAAAATATGATGCTTCTTAAAAACATAACCAGTTTGTAATAAGTGTGGTTAATCGCTATTAAATAATTACACTATAAAATACTGGACAAATTATTTTACTTCTCAGACCATCAACGTTTTAGAAAGAGCTGTTTCAAAATTAAAAGGACTGGACATGTAGCTCAGAGTTAGAATGCTCCTGGGTTCAATGCTCAGTACCATACACACAGAAAAAAAAATTATTTCTGCTGACTAGACATGAGAAAGTTAAGATGTCATGAATGGAAATTTTTGTAAATGTTCTAAAAATATATAGTATACATTTATACCTTTAAGTCATCTCTGTACTGAATTTAGCTAATTTCCCATTCTTTCTTTTTCTGAGTATAGATGATTCCATTATAGAAATGGAGGGGGGAGTAAGATGGATAGAAATTGAAACAAACAAAACACCAAAATATGATTTTCTTTCTTTCTACAGAACCTTTGGCTAAATACCATCTATAATTCAGAGATCCATATGATACTGTCCCTAATTCAGTTCTATAACTATGGCTTTGTTAGATCAATTAGAGCCCATCCTTAGTGGGCTCAATATTAATATGGCATCCTTGTTGTGAACATACCATATATCCATGCATGAGTCTACCTTCCTTTCGAAAACCTTTATAGACCAGGAAGAGCAGAGTAGGGGTCCACCAGGTCCTTTCCTTCTGGGTTCTGCTTTTCCCCATCCTAGCATTCTCATAGGGGTCACTGTTGGCTGAGATGTGTCTTAGGTCACCCTGGGCAGTGAGCAGGAGGGATTGCCCACCTAATCCATTAAGTTTTTCAAGAATCCTTAATGTCTCTTTATATGACCATGGGCACCCTTCTTCTTTAATCCTTTTCTCCTGACCCTTAAATATTAAGGTATAACTCTCATTCACCATACATGTACAGCAGGAAAAAAATTAATTTATTACTCTTAATTTGAACATTAGAATTATGGCCAGAAGAAAGCTTTATTTCTAAGCTTTAAAGACTCACTTCTCCCATTTTATTTCCCACCACAGTTACTAAAATTTAACTAATTATTTACAAGATAGTGTTCTTTCACCAAGTAGATGCATAAACAACCAATAGCATTCACTTCACTACCTATAGTTTTTGGAGTCTCCTTTATTGTAAGAAAATACAAACATGAAATACTTTTATTTTACTCTAGTTTGGTAAAATTTCTTGGGTAGATTTTTGTTGTTGTTGTTTCCCCCTGTGGGTCTAGGGACTGAATCCAGCATCCACCACTAAGCCACACACCTGAGTCCTTTTTATTTACTTATTTATTTTTATTTTTAAATAGGATCTGCCTAAATTCCTGAGAGTCTTGCTGAATTGCTGAGGCTAGCCTCAAAACTGCATTTCTCCTGTCTCAGCCTCCTGAATACACAACCATACGTGGCTGAGAAGATAATTAAAAATTATATTTCTTTCAACTTTATTTTGCTGTACTGATAAACTCTAAATAACAACATTGTTTCAAGTAATTTCTATACGCAGTTTTGAACCATCCTTAGTTTGAAACATGAAAGAAATCAATCAGACCAATCTGTGCTTTGGGAGTGCCAGTCAGACTCTGATACTTTTAACTTGTGGTCAAGCTTCCAAAGTGATTCAGGTTTTATATTTCATTAAGGCCTTTCTGCCTTTCTCAGTACTTAGCTTCATGAAGAGTTTAATTTAATGTGAATTATTTGTTTACTGGAATTCATGTTTGTAAATTCAAACATACTATTCATTTTATAGGTTTGTAGTCCTACATAATTATCTAGCTCATCTAAATTTGTTGGGAGACTGATAATCTATAAAAAAAATATCAGATAAATACACTAGAATGAAGATAACTTCTGATGAGCATGATGCGTATTTGGTCAGAAGTCTTAAAATTCAGAATGAGAGTGAAAATATTAAACCAAACATATGTCCATGCTTTCACATTTTTGTCTTAAGTTTTTGACTCATTTTCAGGGAACACATGGTTATCTATGAATCTAACAAATGTGAATAATCTGAGTCTATAAGATAGAACCATCTTTATATAATTTAAAAGATGCAATCTTACTATGGTACTTTGTAGTTCTACTAACATTCCACCCAGTTTTTAAATTCGAAATGCACAGTCCACAATAAAGGTTAGAATGAACCCTTAATCGTAATTATGCATTTTGAAGCATTATAAATGCTGAAAGATTACTTCCAATGTTTGGTATAATCTTACAGGGTACAGATGTAGTTCCTTTGGTACAAGCCATCTCTACTGAACTAACAATTTCCATAATGCTGTCACATTCTGCATGGGAAGCAGATTTACAGATAGGTAATCCATGTAAGGTATTTTAAAGACAGCTTATTAAAGGATTGTGGCCTGCTGTTAAATTACATAGGCTTTCAATTGCTATGAGGAGCAAGCAGCATCAAGAAGTGTAGTAATTTAGCTAGGCCAGAGAAAGGCCTATTTAAAGTTGGATGATATATCCTTTAAACTTTTACTTCAAATTCTTTTTTAGCTTTATATTTACTCCAGGATAACTGTATTTTCTGCTATATAATGCAATTTTCTCAGGCATCCTATATTATACACATTAAAAATCTGATGTACTTTTTCTGAAAATTTATATACTGGGTTTACAATTCGAAGAAATTGTATTTTCCTTTGATACTGACATTGCTTCAGAAAAGGAACCCAGACTTTGTATTTTTTTAACATTACTAAATGTGGATGACTCAAGTAATTTCAAACGACATCATTGTGTCTATTGTTCTTTAGCTGTGTCCCACATTTTCTGAAAACCTTATGTAAGCACTGAGTTGAAGAAGATCTTCCTCTCTGGTAGTTGTGAATGTGTATTTCATCTTCAAACAAGAGGGAGAGAGTTAACTTGGTCCTTAAATTCATATTTCCAAATCTCTGAATCATGCTTTGCCCTATTATGATATGTTCCTTCAACATGTATCTTTTATATTCCTCTAATGTCTTTAACAATGCCTAATTTAGCTGTATGCCAATAATACGTATGTACTTTGCATAAATTGCTGATGCAGCTTGAATTGAAATCAGCTCTATTTACCTTTGAAAACTAGTTTTACTTTTCCCTTAATCCTTTCTGAATTTTTACTAGGTCGTCTGTTCCGGATCACTACATTTGCTATATTCCAGGCTAGGGCCTTTCAAAGTGGAAGAAACACTAGGGAAATTGTCAAGCCATGGCGGTGGAGAGGCATCACCCATGATAATACATTCTGGGGATGCCGCAGGGAATTCAAATTCGTATTGATATTTTTAAAGCTCCAAGATACCTTCTATCAAAGAAACCTTTTACAGCTTTCTTAGATTCATAGATAATTTGTGGATGGAAATAATATTAGATATTTCCTTGTTATCTCCTAGACAACAGACAAGCCAGGGCCTTAGTGAACATAAAATGTAATATATTAATTTGAAGTTCCCTTGCTTTGTTTACTACTTCAGAACATTTTCTCAAAGGAGAAATATTCCCAAGTTGGAAATTTTTGCTCTAACAATTGACAGAAATTTGGCTTTTAGATACATTATGGACAAAGTTCATGAGTTATAAAAAATAAAAAAAATAAAAAAAACTTAACAAAAGAACTTTAAAGGACATAACTATAAAAATAAAAATTAGTTCCCTAAAATAAACATTATTCGTATAGTTAAAACTATACAAGTTATATAGCTCTGTTATTGCAACTAGGTTACATAGCTCCAACTTCAATATTCTTTAAATTATCAGTACACTGATATTTTGATACAGACTATCTTCCCATCTAGATTATTTCTATTTTGAATTCCCATACTAAGAAAACCAGTGTCAACCTCTTCTCTCCTTGCTGAATTATTTTAAGGACCTGAAAGAGGTTGGAAAGATGTTATTTTAATACATTAATTTAAGCCAATGGATTTTAGGACTATGCAAGTAAAAATGAGCACATAAGTTATTTAAAAGAGATCTGCAGTTTAATTTACCTAATGTCAGGCATAAGCAATATTAAATCTATTTGGACTTAATTGCAAATTTGGGTCTTTCTATAAGGTGTAATTATCTGAACATCTTGCCATTAAAATTAAATGTGAGTGAATTTTGACATCTTCACTTTCCTTTGTAATAAATGAAGGGTAATATTTTTATTTTGAAATATTTATAGTGTAAATTACTAAAGTGGTATTTCTCTCCTATTCTAATAAATCTGCTTTTACATAAGTGCTAGAGGTTAATGGCTAGATTTTAAATTGCTTTCCATTTTGATAAGTGGATTTCCAAGAGATGATTTTATTAAAGAGAATTTGGTCACTCTGATTCTCTCTTCATAAAAGAACAATTCATATTTGTACAAATTCAATGTAAAAGACGAAGCTTCACCAGTTATTTTTCCAAACATGGTTAGGGATATTATTCTAAAAGAATTTCCTTTAACTTAATGATACATTTATTTTTTTAAAAAAACTCTACTTAAAATGTGTCTTTTTCCTTTCTACAAAGATTGGATATTTTTCTCATATTTTTACAACATCTCTCAAAAGTGAATGATTATAGTGATTCCCCTGAAAATTAACTTTGAATTAATGCACTGTAACTGTGGTCAAATATTGATCAGTTTTCTTTATTTTGTGCATGGTCGCAAAGTGAGAAATACAATGCAAACTCTCAAATAATTTAATTACATTGAAAAAATTAAACTAGCTACAAAAAGCCACAAAATAAAACACTTATCACTCAATATTTTGTTAATGTTATCCGTGATCATCCTATACTAATTTCAATATTGTTTATGACAAACATATTTAAAGAGCAATATTTTAAGCATATTTGAAAGGTCTACTAAGTTTAGAATTATTATTAAAAAATGGAATGTAAATACCCAGATCTTTGATAACAAAGTAATTAAAATGTATGATTTTTGCCTACTGTGTATAATAAGGGCTTATATTTGATCAACCATAAAAGTTATTTAATCATTTTAACCTTGGAATACTACCCCACAAAACACTACTTAATGGAAGTTAGCTGAGACGCATTATAGTATCAAAACATCAAGTCGGCAAAGCAAGAGGGCCTAGAAAATTCAAGCCCAGCTTATTCTGCCATAATGCTGTAGCACGTTGCATGGCAACCAATGGTTATGGATTTGAAAGTTATTTTATCTGTATTCAATGAGGAACAACTTAACCTGAATTGATTTTAGTAATTTTCAAAATTAATCAGGTATTGTAGAATATTTTAGCAGATATTTTCTTGGTTCTTACAATGTAGGAAAACATGTGTACAAGTCTGGTTCCCAAAATAGCACTGGTTACTGGCTGCCTAGTTATTTGATTAGTGATACATATTAGATACCTGCTGATACATTTTTTATATCCTATAACTTGTATTAAAACTGGTTATTGCCCAGAATTTTAATGTAGCTTACCTTAGGTGATTTTTATTGACCTGATTACTTTCAGTTTTGATATAACATGTTTTTAATTTTTTAAATAATATTTTATTTTTGCTATAACTTGCCATTATCTTGTAATGTAGAGTACCTCTCAATTTTTTATAGAGTTTCCTGTTGCTTTTTTATTGTTAAGAGTAGTTAAATAAGAATGAGGTTTATTATATCAATAGTATTTTAAAATGCATAGAGAAATAGAAGCATTTCTTGTGTTCACATTTTACTTTTCCTTGTTTTGTTTTGGAATGGAAATAGAGGAACAACAGAAGAGTTGGCTTTAATGAATATTTGAAGAATATCTTTAAACATCTGAAAAACCAATGCTATAGGCCATTATGATTTTCTGCTTGGCAAAAAATACTATACTACACTATAATACTATACTATAGTATTTCAAATACTATAATGAAATCAGTTCTGTTGCTATTTTTTTGACACTGTCATTATGTGGAGTTTTTCAAAACATTTGATCTCATATGAAGTTTCTTACCATTTATCTTATTTTCTATCTGCTATTAATGATGATTAAAGTACTAGAGTTATTCTAAAAGTATAATACACAACCTAACTGGATTTCTTAGGTAGAAAATAAAGTACCTACTTTGTATAATGTAATCTGTATAATTAAATAAAGATGAAATTATCTGAATCACACAAGCTAAAACACTTTGAAATATATCTGCTAAATGAAAGGTGGTGATGTGGATCACACCATGTTCACATTCTCAATACCACGTCCAAACAGCCATAAAATGTTCATTAGAATATGTGTAATTTAATGCTATAAATATGTCGGTAAATTATCTTAAAATATAGTCTCCATGATGAAGATTGGGAAGTTACTCAGTGAAGAACTATATGTTAACCAGGGACCACAGTCATTTTTCAATAATGATGCCTTTTTTTTTTGAATGAGGGGTATTTTTGTTTAAGCCTAAACAGAAATCACCAGCCAGGCATTCCAGGTTTGACTTGCTTGCACTGTCGCAGTCTTTCTTTTTTACATCTTTTCTAGACTTTAGTTGATTTAACTCTTGATCACTCATTTTATAATCAGCAGTCTTGGATAAAATGTAACATAATTAAAACATCTTGGATTGTGTGACATTTCACAAATAAATTCCAAACAGAATTGGTTATCAAATCACAGCTGTAGTATGAATAAATCTGTCTTACAATGTTGTTCATTATTTGACAGGAAGTGTCTACTCAGCTTCTTAAAGGACTGCTTCTCTGTGTTTGTTTTGTGTTTGCTTTGCTTTGTTTTGTTTTGTTTTGAAGAACAAACTAGTTTCCAACTAACAACATCCCCTGTGCATTAATTTTAAGAGATGGGTTTCAACAAAACACAGCTAAGACATTAGCCACAATATGTGACTGCAGCATGTGTTACATCTTCCCAGAAAAGTAGTGATTACCTTTATTACATGGAAGTTTATCTTGGGCATCAAATGTAAGTGAAAGTCCTTTGAAAATCACAAATCACTCTGATACACTGTGAACTGGAGTGGTAGTGACCTTGTGAACGCTAGGGTTCTTTGGTAGCGATTCCATTTCTCTTTCCCAAAGCATGTGCCAGTGTAACTTTTCTGGTTGCAGGCTCTTCCTCTCAGATTTTAAGAACAGGGATTTTCCCAGAATGCTCTTGAAAGACAAATCAGGTATGTTAGAACTGAAATTATTGCCTTGTCTTATAATAGAAAAAGCCAAGTGTTTCAATACGGTACATAAAGAAGTTGACTACTCACTGCTCCAAT
Source organism: Graphiurus murinus (assembly GCA_004027655.1). NCBI lineage: Eukaryota > Metazoa > Chordata > Mammalia > Rodentia > Gliridae > Graphiurus > Graphiurus murinus. The sequence goes on along the minus strand of PVLC010000236.1, from coordinate 218,166 downwards.
CCAAAAGTAAGCTGGGAAGCCACCTCCATCTTTCACCCATTTCCTCTCTAGAAGAATCCAAATCTTGCTCTTTGTGTGGTGTGTGTGTGTGTGTGTGTGTGTGTGTGTGTGTGTGTGTGTGTGTGTGCTTTGCTGGGGATTGAAACCAGGGACATTCTACCTTCAAGCTGCACCCCCAGCCCTCCCTATTTTATTTGGAAACAAGGTCTTCTCAAGTTGCTAACAGACTCACTAACTTGCTGAGGCTGGCCGTGAACCAGAGAGCCTCTCGTCTCAGCCTGCCAAGTAGTGGGATTACAGGCATGCGCGAGTCCCACCTCGCAGCGGTCTTGCTCTCACTGTTGACCACCAGTTCAGCAGTAGGTGGACAGACATGAAGGCATTCCCTTGTTTTTTGTTTCTCTTGGACACTGTGGAGCCAAAAGACACAAATGTTAGGACAGAAGGTTAGGGCAGGAAGGACTCAAGAAAGTCTATTGTGGTTTGGTATTATCTAAAATAATTATGCCAGCTCTTTAACACTTCTCCCAGGGGAAAATTAAAAACAAACAATGACAAATAAATGTTGAAGGAATAGGTATTACTTGTACTTCATTTTCCTCCCAGTCTTACTCTGTTGAGAAGGTACAAGACCAATATTACATGAGGCTACAGACCAATGAAGATGAATCATATCTAGGAAAACCTATTTCAGAACAGAACAGAGAAAATAATTCTATTAGTAACTTTTTTTTGTTTGGTTTGGTTTGGTTTTTTCCCATGGGCTTTTTTGGTGCATCATTATGGTATTATATCATAATGTGTATCATGTTGACATTGATATACATGCACACAGCATAATATGATAACATATATGAGCATCTTTTATCTAGTTGGCATTATGCTTAGTGCTATCTACATAAAGATTTATGCTTTAGACCTATTTTTTTCAGATATGGAGAGTGAAATCAGATAAATAATATGAAAATACATATTACAGTGGAATATATTAAGGACACAATCTATAATATGAAAATGGGATAATTGAACTATTTGGAAATCCGGTGGGGATTGAATAAGGGCATCTGCTAAGTGAAGAAAGAAGGGAAAGGCATGGACAGAAGCAAATCTTTTTATAAGATCCTGGTTTGTCCAACAACTGGGCAGAAGCTCCACGTAGTATGTGGCATGAGACTGAGTTGTGTGATATAAATTAACATGTTAGAGAAGTAAACTGGACTCAGATGGGGACAGGCCTTCATTTCATATCTCAGCCAGAATATCCATAGGTGTTTTCTTCAATAGTGCTAACTTAGTTTACTTTAATGCATAGATCCTTAAGTTCTTATATTTTAAACATTTTATTATTTTAAAAATTCTTTGCATAAAAACACTCGTAATTGTTCAAAACATTGTGGCTCAAATCATATTTTAAGAGTTTTTTCAAATGAATATTATATCTATATGTATATATAGATATATATATTCCCCCACTCATTATCCTGCATCACCCCCCCATCCTAATAATTAGGAGCTGTAACAAGGTATCTCATTACCTTTGTTCCATTTTTGACTACTGACAGTTTTAAGCTCACCTCTCCCTCTTCCATTTCTGCCCCACATCTGGGCAAATGGATAACCAAACCTGAATTGCCTCTTTTTTGGCAAAGTAGGAGATTCACAAAATCACACCAGCCCCTATGCACACCAGAGCCCTCACTAGGTCTCTTTCTCTTACTCTCTTACTTCTACTATTTTACTAGGAATTGGACAACCCAGTTCCAAACCTGAGGCCCCTCACACTACCGAACTGGTATTGCATTGATTTTGCACCACTAAAAATTTGTCAAAAGTAAAGCTGTAATAAATAAATAAACCTTTACATATTTATTTGGACTACTTTAAGTCAACAACAAAAACTACAATTGTCTTTTCTAAATCCTGAATATGTCAGGAAATTGGTACAGCTTCAAAGACTGAGGTTGTGTGTGAAATGCCATGCCCTCTTCCATGGCTAGATTTCTAGCCTGACTGATTTGATACCTTGTGTTCAAAATCTATAATTCCATCTGTGCTCTGAAGATGCAGAATTAATTAAGCTATATTATGTTAATTAGGTAACCGCCTACCCTCTTCCAGCCCTCACCCAGGCAAGGTGAACAGATCCCAGCTTTCCTAGCAGGGGATATTATTGAAGTGTATTGATGATTCCAGCTAGCCAAGTTTAGCTTGCTAGAAATAAAATAGGTAGCTGGTGTGGTATGTTGCATTTAATTATGGAAGGCTGCAAGATTCCAATGACATATTTACCTCATTTACTTCGATGATATTCTAATATTTATTAGGTCGTTTGAGAAACATCTGCAATACTTAGATAAGATGCACTGTCTCATAAGGGAAAGTGGACTACAATTCAACTCCACAAGGCACTGTATCCATTCTATGATTCCCAGTTCATTTTCTGATGAGGTCTCCTCCTTGGCCACTTAGCTCAGTGGTTAGTGCGTAAGACCAGGAAGCTCAAGTTGCAAGTTGGATTCTCTTATTTGTCAGTTGTCATCACAGTGATCTGTGGCTGTGGCCCTTTACCTTGGGCAACCTGGTCAAATGGAGGGCACGATGACAGGATTGAATGAAGATGGATGTGAGGGTTTTTTTTTTTTTAACTCTAAGCCAGCACATAATTAAGGGATTACATTTTAATCATGATATTCATATTGGAAAGATGATCAAAGCATGCTGCACATTAAGTCAGCATAAGTGCTTGTTTATGTATTTTCTGAACTGATATATCCTGATTCTAAAATTAATAAATTGTATGAAAATGTTTAATTTAGTGTAGTATATGTTCAGGGGACATCATCAATCATAATAAAAAATATGAACAAAAGCATTATGTTTGTTTGGCATACAAATAAGTTTAAGTTTAGGATTATTGTGTGCTTTTGAAATAAATTAGAAACTACAATAAGGTACCAATATACAACATGTGCCATTTGTATTTTCTACTATAGAACCTTATTTCTGTTTGAGTTTGCAGGAACAAATGAATAACACCTCTTTGTTCTTCCCATTTGAGAGGTAAATGTGACATATGGCAAATGAAAATTTAAAAATAGCTGCAGTGGACTAAAGTGATTGAAGATCATGGTGCAGATGTACTAAGCAAGTGGGCTATCTCATATGCACTCAGGACTTAGGTAGATTTACCCTCAGAAATGTGGGCAGCAGTGGACAACTACTGATCACCCTGGGCATGCTCCAGGAGGATCAACTGGCACCCTAGGGCACAGTTCCTTGTCTCAGGCTCATCAAGCAGAAAAATCATTCCATAGGGATTCTAAGTAAGCTAGACACAATCATCCAGATAATAAGAAAAAGCTAAAGCCAAGATGCTTCAGTCCAATCATCAACCACTTCAGTGTCCTTAAAAATTATGAATGATTCAAATCTAGCCATGCACAGGATTTGTGAAAAATTTAAATCTCTAAATAATGGTGACTTTGGCAGCTTCAAGATTATTAATAGTGCCTGAAATCCCCAAATCAGAATCAATGCACAAAAGCATATAGCAGAATACAAAACTGAAGGCTGCTGTGTAAATAAGATTCAATTTAGTTAACTTTATTCAGATGTCTGAAAGAGAACTCTAAGACAATATGAACATTCCTTCTTTTATTTTTTTTCAGTGGAACTATGGTATTGTATCTTGTACAAATAATTTTTTTTTCTCATACCCCCTTATACCAACTATAGCAGATGAAAATTGTTGGATGATTTCCTTAGTAATCACCCATGTAGTAATTGTTTCTTATATAAATACTAGCCAGTAATATATACAAAAATGTTTAGCATTTTTCCATAACCAAAGTTCTTGTTCTAAATATCAATAAAGGCTCTTCCATGAGGAGATTAAATAATTAACATACAAAATGGGACTATTAGAGAGTGAACTGGGGTGTGATTAGTAATTAGGGTAGGACAACAAGTGTAGATTGACACATATAAGAAAAATACCTAAGTATAATAAAGCAATTTGGCATAGTTTATTTAACATGGCATTTGTTTAGGGAACAAATAACCAGCAGCTACAAGCTTTATCTCTACTCTTTGGAGTCATTTTCTGTCCATATAGGTAGATTAGACCAGTGCTATTCATTGTATGATGTTGGACTTTTGCTCATTGGTGAACTCTTTGGTACTGGTCTATAACAAAATTCGGAGTTTCATCTATAATAAAATTTGAAGCTTATGTCAGATGTAGATGTACTCTTACAATAAGCATATTACTTAGTCAGTTAACATTGTTGTGTAGCAAGACTTTTTCAGCGAAGGAAATAGTAAGATAAGTTGTATTATAATTATTATTTTAATAACTAATGTAACTAATTTTTTGTCCCTGAAAATTATCACTTTCACATCATCATCCTATATATGGGATATAACATAGATTCCCAAACTTGTTGGCTTCTACCTCCTTTTTAGAAAAAATATTACTCAGTAATAGCCTGAGAACTTTCTCTACCCACCTTTTTTATTCAACACCCCCAATTGCATCAGAACCAACTACTGACCCCCTGGATCATTCCAACATTAGCCACATGAGTGGCATCTCTGATTTTTGAAATCTGTGGTAGAAGGATCAAAAAAATTGGTTGAAGACCATTCTTTCAAAATAATAATTAAGAATATCCTGTGTTCCAAAAATATGTTGTAGACTGAATTAAAAATGAAAAAGTAAAATCTAGTTGTTTTACTCCTTTTAATACTATTTTTTATAGAGCACAATTTCTGCATTACAGTAGAGGTATATTTTAATTAACAAAACTTGGGACTCAAAACATAGACTGAGCAAATAACTGCTCTATTTTTGGTGGTAGAGGATGAACATGAACAAAGATGGCCTCTCTCGTGTGTCTTTTGATATTATATATTATAAAAGGAAAAATAGAGGGAAAAGGGACTCCTAAATTATTATTCTTGAGGAGGAGCAATTCACAATTTTGTGCCCTTGAATTAAAGTAAATCACTGAATGCAACATTTTCATTCATTTATCGTTTTCACTACAGAAATCTCAATTATAAGCTCATAAAATAACAAAGTTACTAATTTTGCCCATTTTTATAGTATTATATATTTTTGGCCTTATAAATATTTTAGTGGAGTTGGTCAAAGGGTTGGTCTGGTATCATTTATTCTTTCTTTCTTTCCTAGAATTTATCTCATTGGTTTAAAATCATGGAGCTCATGAAACCAGTATCAAGAGATTTCTATACCAAAGGACTCTTAGCTCCATGGCTCCCTGACTACACTGCTCAATCCAACCAGAGTTTACTAAAAAATGTATGCCACTACTTTCAATACTTAACAATTGGGAGAGAATAAAGTGCAATGCAGGCCCAACCAGAAATTTAAAAAAAAAAAAAAAACTGAGAGTACATACTTTACAGCAGAATAAACTGAATTTAATAGATGGTGCTAATAATCATTATTTATTTAAAGGAGATTTTTAGGAACTTTTTTGTAGCATGATACCTGAAAAAGATACGAAAGTTTTAGCTGTTATGAAACTTTCAGGGTGAAATGTGAAACTCTCTTGTAAGGTTTTGGATTTCGTTATGAAACTCAAAACTCAGCCCCATTTTAGGAGGGTTTACAACCCCTTGGCTACAAGCAAGCACTGTACAAGCTTTAAATCTTTGCTAACCTTTTGATCTGTTTGGGAACTTGGAACCAATCTTTTTAAGTCTGCTTAATTTTCGGCAGGTCACACAGTTTAATAACCAGATTTAACCGAATTATATAGGATATAGTGCACTTATAATAATAAAAAAGTTATTTAACTATTATTCTGTTTGATCCTTTTTTATTCATTTATTTTGGGGTGACAGTGGTACTAGAGATTGAACCTAGGTGCATTTTACTTCTAAGCTACACCCCACTAGCCCTTATTTATTTATTTATTTTTCAAACAGGGTTTTGCTGTGTTGCTTAGAGTCTCACTACATTGCTGAGACTGTCCTAGAACCTGCAATCCTCCTGTCTCAGCCTTCCAAGTACATCAATTATAGGCTCTTGTCTTTTTTTTTTTTTTTTTTTTTTTTTTTTTTTTTTTTTTTTTTTTTTTTTTTTTTTTTTTTTTTTTTTTTTTTTTTTATTAAGACCCATTCCTGATAGGGAAAAAAAAAATTGTGTGGTAACTGTAGTCTAAGTTATGCTATACTTACAAACAACTCCAAAATTTCAGTGTTCTAAGAAAAATAAGTTTTGATTTTCAGTCATATATGTCTAGTGTGATCATCAAAAAAGTTCTGTCCATCTGTCCAGAAAGGCATGATGACACACCCCTGTAATCCCAGTGCTTGGGAGGCTAAGGTAGGAGGATGACAGGTTCACAGTTAGCCTCAGCAACTTAGTGAGACCCTGTTACAAAATAAAACAAAAATAAAATAGAGCTGGGGGTGTAGTTCAGAGGTAGAACACACCTGAGTTCAATCCCAAGTACCACCAAAAAATAAATAAAAAAGATGTTCTGTCCATTGTATTTACCCAGGAATCCTGGATAGCAGAGCCCAACATGGGCTTCTTTGATTATCTTATTTGGAAGAAGTGATATGGTGAATTGCTCTTTGACTCCTACTGAGTCTACTACTTCTGCCCATATTTATTGGCCAAAGCAAGTCACATGTTCATGCCTAATTTAAAAGGAGGTGAGAAGGGCAGTTCTTTCATATGCATGAAAGGACAACAGAATTGCATCTCTATATTCTGTCTTCCAATTATGAGACATTGAGAGAAAAGAAATTATCTTAATAATCAATTTTACTATTCAGAATTCCCTAGAAAATTTATTTAAATTTGAATATTGGCACCTTGCCACAATCTAAAGTTTAACTTGTTTAAAAATACAGAGCCATGTGAGCATGCCAGCTTGTATTTTCTGTAGTGGTTCTTAAAATAGACCTTCTAAGCCTAAATCTGACGACATCCACATGCTAAATGGATAACTGTAGGCATTTTCTTCTATGTGTCTGTGTTTCCTCATCTTTCAGATGTCTCTAATGATAGTAACTGGTTCCTAAGATCATGGTGATAATTCAATGAGAATTCATACAAGGGGCTGAGAGTGTGCACTCAGTCCAACCTAATTATTATTATGGTGTTGCTTTTATTCCCTGGTTTTGTCCACCTTCTCAAGTGCCTAACTTAAACCTTGATTTCATTTTCAGTCATCCCCTCTTGGTCTCCATCCCCTATACCCACTTGCTCATCAAGGTTTTTAAATTATTTCTTTAACATAAGTATCAGCAAACCATGGATCTCCAAGCTATGTAAAGTCCTTATATTTTTAAAGGACATTTTAAGAAATGAAACGAAAACAAGAAAATTTATGATGCAAAGTCTAAAATGTCCCTTAACCTGCCCTAATGTATCCCTTATAGCTGCTGTCTGCTTTTCTGACTAACACATTGCTATCATGCTCCTTTGTCCTCAGCTAATTTTCTGGCCCCAGATCAGTTCCCAATATGTACTTGACCCTACTACTATGCCCCGTGTCTCTGTCTTAAATATCTTGGGTACATCAGATCTCCATTTAGGAGAATAAATCTTCAGGTTTCTTCCTGACTCACAAGAGAATAGTTACTTCCTCACTAGTATCCATAATCTGGCCCAAATCTTCGTTTACAGACATATTCAGTATTTTTCATCTATATGCACTTTCTATTTATTCATGTGTGTGTTCGTTAATTTATTTATTCAAACATATTCACAGAGCATTTACTGTGTGTATGCCACTCTAAAGAGAGGAGTAAGACAAGTTCTCAGCTTTCAGAATGTTTTTCATTTTTCCCTTTTTTTTTTTCCCCCTCAGTATATCCCACCAACTGGAATGCCTTTCTCTCCCAGGAAAATAGAACATGTGCTTCATATCCCAGGTTGAGTCCTAGTTCTTTCCATGAATCCTCTTCTCACACCTATGCCTTCATCTTCCTACTTCGATCTTACTTCGAACTTCTTTGGTTCTCAGAGTCTTTGCAAATCAAAATTTTTATTGTGAGAATTTTTTGTATGGTTTTATACATGCTCATTGTAGTCTTTTGTGCATTTGTACCTCTATCCTGCCTGAAACTTAAACTCCTAGAGGCTAGGTAGCATACCTTATAATTCATTTTATCCCAAGTTAGTCTAGTAACAGCAAGCATTTGTTGAGTTCTGGTAATAAGACTAACTTAGTTAATACAGAAGACTCTTAGAGCAGGATTGTTAATTTGAGGATGATAAGAGGAGTTGTTATTGTTGTTGCTGTTGTTTTTAAGGTGGGGAAAAGGCCTGATGAGGAACCAGTAGGGAAGTATAAGAGGTTGTTGGAACAAAAAATGCAAAAAATTAGTGATAGAGCAAGAGGGGAAAAAAAAAGAACACAAAATACTGGTGGAAGAATCGATTCTACTATCCTACAAATATGTAGTAGTGCCGCCCTGTGGGAGCATTGTCACAAGTAATGGGATATGGTGGTGAAAAACACAAGAGAGGCTAGGCCATCATATGTTTACATTCTGAGAGAAACACTGTAAACAAATGGAAAGTAATGAGACTCTTTTTTATAGATTGGAAGCAAACCTGCATCAAATTAACCTTGTGAAGTAGACTGTGTTATTATCTGAGAGGAAAGCGATGCGGAGGGGTTGTGCTGGAATCCAAGCAGACTAGCTTGCAAGGTGCAGTTTGAGGGAATTTCTAGAGTCAGTCACTTCTTACAGTCAAAATGTGTGAGCTTACAATTAAATAAGTTATATTTTAATAAGGCGATAATTATTCAAAACCCATCACTTCCTAATTATGTTACTGCATTACTATTAGCTCTGCTTTTGAGATTGTCTTTATCTATTATATCTAGATGGTAGAAATACCATGTAATGGATTACGACCGTGCCACACTCCCCAAGCCAGAGTTCAGCTCCTCACGTTGTTAGCTTGAAATCGGTCGTAGTAAAAGTGTTTACACTTTGAAAATTAGCAAATGCTACCAGTGAATACTACGTTATATTTTTTCTTGTCTAGTTGATTGAATAAAGTGACTTTTTTTTTTTTTTCCGGTATTGGGGATGGAACCCAGGGGCATTCTACCTCCGAGCTTATGCCTGCAGCCCTATTTTTTGTTTTTTATTTTGAAACAGGCTCTCACTAAGTTGCAGAGGGCCTCCCTAAGTAGCTGAGGCTGGCTGCAAACCTGTGATCCTCCTGTCTTAGCCTCCCAAATACTGGGATTACAGGCCTGCGCCACAATGCCCGAATAAAGTGATATTAATGAGGCAAATTAAACTTAAAGTGTTTTATCTATATCCACTACAATGTTGAATAGCAAACATTTAAGAAAACAATATTCCAATATTTGAAATTATTTTCTAGCCGGGCCTGGTGGCGCATGCTTGTAATCCCAGCATTCGGGAGGCTGAGACCGGAGGATCCGGGTTTGCAGCCTAGTGAGGCACTCCGCAACTTAGTGAGACCTGGTTTCAAAATAAGTAAAATGCCCCTGAGTTCAATCCCCAGTACTGCAAAAAAAAAAAAAAAAAAAAAAAAGAAATTATTTTCTACCTCAATAAAGAAGTAGCTCATGTGTCTGATGCATGGGTAAAGCTTTGACATATATCTTTGGTGTTTCACTTTTCTCTTCTTGTTAACATAACCATAACTAGAGATCAACATGCTTGTTGAAACTACAGTTGTTTCTCAGCTACAATATAGATCATCTGTGTAACCTTGGGTCTGGCAAAAGTCAATGAAGGTATTTTGTGAGAATCATTCTGCTATATGGAAAATTTATAGTAGAGTATTGTATAATTTATTAAATGTAAATTATGTACTACATGTAATTTGTATCACTGTATCAGTAAAATTTATAATAAATGAATGTGCAAATTCATATGCATATATGTTCATTTAGTAGACTCAGATGTGAACATGTATGAGAACAACAACCATTGAAACTGCAGATCATTGGCATGAATGGACTTGTTCAATTACAGGAAGCCAGTAAATGGAAGACCTCAAACTTCAGACTGTATCTGACCAACTCCAGTCCTAGTATTTTTTTTATATTTTTCAAACTGCTTCTCAGACAATCTGCTTCAGAATCCTCAGCAGGAAACAAGCATGGCAGATTTCTTGGACCTTGCCCCAGACCTCCTGATTCAAAATTTCTGGGGCTGGGGCCAAGGAACCTACGATTTTCACATTCACTCTAGCTGATTCATATGCAACCTCTAATATGAGAGCTATTTGTTCTTCATCATAGTTTCTCTCCAATGCAGTGTTATTATATTTTTAAACAGTTATATTCACAATCTGAAATAAGGTGTCACTTTGGAAGATGGAGGGCAGAGAGAAGAGAGGCTGACAGAAAAAAAAATATTTTTTTTACTTTCTTTATTCAATTTCCTAGACTTTCTTTGTAGGAAAGAAAATCTATTGTACTTTCATATTATAAATGCATTTTATTTGCACCATAAATATAAAGATATCTACATGTATATTTTTGTCATATGTATGTGTGTGTATGTATGATCTCTATGCTTTTCAGGAAATCTTTTAAACTATTTTGAGAGATCATATGCTCTTATTATGAAGGATTTCCTAGGAGAGGCCTATTCGGTCAGATCCTCTTGATTTAGTCAAATCCATATGCAAAAAAAAAAAAAAAAAAAAAAACATACAGTCACCTCAAGTGCTTTTTCACAAGCCTAAAAGAATCAGAGTGATTTCCCAAGGTCTGCAACCTTACTTCTTCCCATAGTACATCAACTTCCAAAGGATTTTAAAGAATACAGCACCACAGGGGAGTCACTTAAGGCAGAAAATTCGTCTCCACCAATGCTGAGCCTCCTGTTACAATGGATTAATCATCAAAGTCGATTATTCTGTCAAATTCTCCAAGGGTGAAATCACACATCTCACCACTGGTGTGTGGAACAGGCACTGCCTTCATCTTACTGGCACAGATACAAACTGTGAGTAACTTTTATGCACTGCAGACGAGGAAGTGCTGATACATTTAAAAGGGAGCTGCTTCTCCAGCAACACCTGCCCAGAAGTTGCTGAAAAATTATACTCCATGCATGTCTTTCAATATTCCCTACTGAGAGGTCAGCAGTTATTACAAAACTGTCCTGATAAGAATCTGCTTGGAGCTTCTGGGATCATATTAACCCAAATGGAACCACTGAGTCAGAGAAAAGCAAAGAGATGAATCAGAATAGCTAACATCTCTCTCTTTTTTGCCTGTTTGTATCACATCAACCTTCAGGGCAAAATCAAATCCTTAACTCTTTGTAAGATTTTCCTCACTGTCTCAGAGCTCTCTCATCTTTCCATTCTCTGATTACAGCAATATTGTCATTGTATCTGCAGGACCTATTATTTACCAATACTTATATTATATACTTTTTCTCTATTTGCATTTGTGTTAATTTCTATAAATGGCTATTTAGTCTTTTAAGGAGATAACTCATGAAACAGCTTTTTTTCCATGACCACCACAATATTGACCACACAGTAGGTACTTAAGAATTTTAGTCAGTTGATTGTTAAATAAAACAAGGATGCTACTCTTGGGCTTTGGTGATTCATTCTTACATTTTTATAAAACAATATACATTTGAGAGTCATTGGTACAATTATCAAGTATATGCAATCTTTATAATTTAGTAGAGGGACAGAAAGTTTTTAATATGAGGAATCACAGGTGAACTAAATGCATTAAGAATCACATACTACTGTACACAGTATTCTTTGTTTTTATTGTACCTTTAAATGAATTATCCTTCCACTTCCATGTTGAGTGCCCAAAGTATAGTTGAAGGAGCTGGCTTAGAAATTATGAGAAGCATGTCCATCCTCTCTTGGATAAGAAATAGATCCAAGTGATTTGACTCTTGGTTCTGTATCTTTATACCACTGCACCTACAACTGGTAGACCGAATTCTGGTCTTTGATAGGAAGGTGCTGTGTGATCATGAGTAACTCATTAAGCAGCTCTTACATCATCTCTAGAATAAAATAAGTGAGATCCAAAAATTTACTTATCTAAAAGGTGGGCTCATATCATTATGCCTCCACTACTCACCGGTACCATCATGGCAGCTACCTGGGTCTCAGTGTCTTGATCCTTGACTACAGGTTGATGCCACCTGGTTGCTGCTACTCCCTCTGCCTTCTTATCCTTTGAGGATGATACTTTGATACCAAGCTAAAGAAAAGCATAACTATAAATAAGTCAACTTTTTATAGGGCGGCTGTATCATATGGTACGTAATATCCTAGACTCTGGATTCATAAAAATTTGAGTTTGATTCTTAATTTTTCACATATTAACTGGTCACCTTAAATGTATTGCCTAATCTCCAGAACCTCAATTTTCTCTTATGTAAAATGGGGATGATAATAGTAGAATCAATATAAATTGGGGGAAGAGTAACTTTAGACAATACATGTAAATGCTAACCACCATGTCTAGTAAGTAGTCAAGCACATGTTGTGTTAGCAATTATTATTATTATCTTTAGCATTCTTACTACTATTAGCAGTTTTTGCTCCCAATCCTCTTTATTGTGCTTAACTTCCTAGGCAGGATCAAAGCCAATGGGTATGAACAATATACTTTGTAGACCAAAAGGTGGCTATATATCAGTAGTCCTCTGTGATTATTATGATGGATTCCAATTTTAAATTAAATTTAACAGCCTTGATAGTTATGTGGAGATCAGTACTAGAACAGTTTTCTTGTTAGATAAATTGCATTTAGAAATAATGGGTGTCAGCCAGGTGTGGTGGCTCACACTGGAGATCAAAACAGTAGGATTGCAGGTTCGAGGACAGCCTCAGCAAGTAGTAGTGAGACTCTCATCAATCTAGTGAGACCCTATTTCAGAACAAAAACAACAAAACGAAAGAGGGCTGGAGGTGTAGCTTGGAGGTAGAATTCTCCTGGGTTCAATCCTTAGGATCACAAAAAAAAAGAAGGAGAAGAAAGAAAGAATGTGTGTCAAGTTTTTTTGACTTCCCAGGGAGACATAAACATGCTTAACTAGCAGAGAAAATATTCTCCAATTTGCATGTCACATTTACCTTTAAAGTAAACATTTATTTTAAAGATGTAATAAGGTTCTCTGATAATTTGGCCTGCTTGCAAATTTTACCAACCAACATTCTCCTAGGGATGAAAACAAAGAGGGGCAAGGATAATTTGTCATCCATGCCTTTCTCTCTCGATATGTCCCAATGGACCTCAGGGACACCTGTCCTGTCTTGTACACCTCCCATCCACCCCACCCGGCTCTATCAATGTCCTTCTCCAGCCTCCACTTTTCCATGTTCTATTTTTTTCATAAGACTTAGATTCAAGTCTCCCCTAAGTGAATGCTGAAATATGATGAATTCCCTTTTTATCTGGAAGTTTAATCACAAGTTTAAGGAGTTTTCAGTGTTATTAATTACTAGCATTCACTACTATTTTATGATTAATTTACTACTAATTTTCTCCTATTAATTCCTAATAATCTCTAGGGTACATTACATTGTGCATGTGCCTCCAAGATATTTGTATCAAAACCTTGGAGCTGCAGAATCAGCTCATATTTCATGAAAAATACCTGCCATCCAGCCTAATTGGCAAAGAACATCTTCATTGTTATGCTCATCAGCCTGATCACTCTAATGTCTGTCAAGGAAAATTTTGATTCATCTTCAAATAAGAATGTAAATTCATGCCCCCCAAACAATCATTTCACTTCTGAGAAGGAATCCTAAAATAGGTGTAGAGATAAGGCACTGAACCTGCCAAGAGTCTGGTCCCTAAGACGAAGAAAGTCAACCTGCTCACTGAACCTTGCAGCTGGGCTCTGAAGGGACTTCCTAGAACAGTCCCTTTGTTCTTTTGCCTTGGGGGTTTTCATACCATGTAGTGTCTGCAAAATTAGGGGATGTGGCTTCCATTTATAAAGAGGAAGAGGAGCTTTTGTGAATTAAAAGGTGGAAAAATGAGAATTGTAAGAACCATTATGAAACTAGAACATGATTCCTTTGAAACTACCTATATAAGCAAAACCCTGGAATATCTTCATGTACTTTCAGCAGTTTGGATACCCCAGTTTAGAGATAGCTTCCCCAAAGCACAGGACCTGATTCAAACTTGGCAGTCAGTAAATTGGTATTGAGTGAATGGCTTTCATCATGATTTATTTAGCCTTCATAGTATATTGTACAGTTCTTCTAAAACAAAAAGTTTATCATGTTGGTCTCATACTTGTCTCCATAATGTCTATGCAGTGTTTTAATATCAGATTACTTTATCGTAAAAAAAAGTAACACATTCATTGGACCATCTTGAAAAATAGGGAAAAGTGTGAAATATCCTAATGAATTCCCATCCCCATCTGTGTTTAGATGCCTATTATTCTTCACTCCATATCCCCTTTAAAAAATGTCATTTTTTTATAAAATGAGCACAATAGAGTATTCTTTTGTCCTGACCTTCACGAATATAGAATTACGAGTTAGTTACTATTAAATAATTGTTTCCAAAGGAATATGAATATGAATATATATATATATATATATATATATATATATATATATATATGGAATGTGGCATTGGTTCATACCTGTAATCCCAGTACTTGGGAGGCTGAGACAGGAGAATCACAGGTTTGAAACCAAACTCAGCAACTTAGTGAGACTCTCAACCTGGCAAAAACCTGTTTCAAAAAAAAAAAAAAATTAAAAAGGGCTGGGGTTGGGGGTGTAGTTTTGAGGTAGAGGGACCCTGGGTTCAGTCCCTAGTACATATGTTCATACGTGTGTGTGTGTGTGTGTGTGTGTGTATAAAAGACATATATATATATGTATATATATATGTATATTTATATAGGAACATGTCTTTTAGCCTTCACATCTCTTGTTGCCATCTCTTCTGAAATGCAGCAGGACTGGGTGAGAGACGATTCTTTTCCCTGAATTCTCTTCTTTGCACTATCTTGTATGTGTAGCCACTTACTACTTGTGGTTATTGAGCACTGGAATACGGCTGTTCTGAATCAAGTTATGCTATAAGTACAAATATACATCTGATTCCAAAGACTTAATACTATATATGTATATACAATTAAAATTTTAATATAAATTATAAGAGAATATATTCTAGATGTAAGTATTTAAATGAACTATCTTATTAAAATATGTTTACCTCTTTCTTTTTATTATTTTGACGTGGCTACTGGAAAATTTAGAATTCTATCTATGGCCTGCAGTGTATTTCTACTGGGAAGCACTGATCTAGAGGTAACCTGACTTTTGCAATACCAAGGCCTTTTGTTTATTACTGTACCCCTTTGATGTTTTTCTTTTCATCTACTTTTTTCCTCTGTCTCATGCTTATAAAGAATTTTTAAACTCCTATATATCAAAATGTTTTCTAGACTAAGTCTACACTTCCTTTATATTGGAACATGGTAGATTATCTGAGTCTGTATTTTCATTATTAACTTATTTTTCAATTATTTTAGTCTCTTCCATGGATATGAATATATTTTAAAATCATATTTCTTTCTCCCATTTGCAGTGCATCATCCTTGTTTGCTTTAAATTTTTAAAAAATTTTGACTTGCTTTTCTCAGAGATAACTTTTTAGGATTGTATCTACATAACTGATTTGATTTTCTACACTGTCAATTCTATTGTTTAGCTCCCAAGAAATACTCTTCTTTTACAGCTAGTTTCTTTAAAAATTGTTCCTTTCAGTCTCATCCAGTGATTTTTGTATGCCAATCTGATATTTCCTTATGCTTTTTCCTCTGACATGCACCTCTATGTCTTCTTATCTTTTATTGATGGTATAAGTTACTTTTTGAAAAATATTATCTAATGCATATTGGAAATCGCTTTCAAATCTGTGCTTTCCCTCTGAGTCAAAATGATATATTCACTTCCCATTTCTTTAGTGAATTTCGTCAGAATGTTTAAATTTACCCATTTTGTTTGTTTGTTTGTTTATTTGTGGTACTGGGGATTGAACCCAAAAACACTCTACATCTGAGCTCTATCCCTAGTCCTATTTTATTGTTTATTTTGAAACAGGGTCTCTCTAGTTTGCTGAGTCTGATTACATTGCTAAGGCTCCTCAAACCTGCTATTCTCCTGTCTCAGTCTCCCAAGTAAAATTTACCCCTTCTTGAATGAAAAGAAAGAACTATTCAGAATTAATATTTTTCAGGAGACTCAGACAATTGCTTTCCATGAACGAGGATACTTTTGAGAGTGAAAGGGGTACAGTTCACAATGATACTAGCTCTGGAGGCATGGATTGTGATGCATGGCCCCACCTACCTTGAACTCATGCTCTGTCATTTGGGCAATGGTCTAATTCCTTTTCAGCAGCAGGAAGGAAGGAGACACAACTCAGAACCAACTCTTATGACCTTCTAGGGTTTTATGTGTTGCATATGCTGCACTAAGGGGTCTTCTTGTCCCACAGGTGGCTCTCCCTCTTTACGCTGTCACCTCCAAAGTTGTAATGTTCTAAGCAAGTCTCTTGTATTTATTCTCTACACATATCATCTCTCCAAGTAGTTTTCCTTCCAGTTTTAATGTAACTTTGAAGAACGAGGCATTGGGTCTATGATTCAACCTACAGACAACAGTTCATACGAATAGAGGCAGGAAATGGTATCCTGGTCATGTTAAAAAGTGGATGGATAGCACCCCAAGATAGGGACCTTGTGGAAGCAGCCCACACGAAAGAATGAAATTGCCTACTTTTAAGTCTACAAATGTTCTCAGTTCCTTGCTCATTCAGCCATCTATTGCTTTACTCAGTATGATTTTAGTGGCTCTTCAGCTGAGGAAATTTCATGAGGTTCGGATAAGAGGCCATTTCTGCCTTGGTTGTGATATTTTTTTTTAATTTATCTGGTCTTGCATGGATATGCTAACAAAAATTATTTGGGTAGGCTAAATTGTCATTACTAGCCAGGTATTATTTTACTTTTTTAAGTTGCATAACCATAGTCCTTAGCATCCTATAAAATTGAAATTGTCTCCTTTCTCCTCTGTGTGGAGAATAGCAAACTGTGGAAAAATCTGACATCAGTCATCCAAATTAATAATGATAAAGATGGAATTTAGAGTTTGTGGTATATAAAGAAGTGACTCAGTAAAGAATGGTTCACTGCAAGGATTTTCTGAGCTCCTCAGTCCTACAAAGGAACTCTCACAGTTAAGACTGGACAGTGAAGAGTAGCAGATGCTTTGTTTGTTTGTAGGGGGAAGGGCTGTGCAAGTACTGGTCAAGGTGATGAGGATCAAACACACTAAGATGTAATCCCTGCTCATAATTGAGTTTATAATCAATCTCCCTGGAGAGAAAGGATGTGTTTAGGATTCACAGTCATCTCACATCCCAGCTGTTCAATCGATGGTGGAGGTGATAAGTGCAAAAGGAGACCAGCTGAGGGATACTGGCGCAGCATCGTGATGGGAGGACTATGTAAGCTAAGTTTTAGAAGCAGAGAAGTCTTAGGTGAGCTAAAGACAGGCATTGCAAGGGAACTGTGAGTAAATGCCAAGGGCAGGGATTTGTGGAGAACGTTAAGAGGGGGTTCACAGAAGAACTAAAAAGTAGAAGGGACTTATATAAAGAAATGCGACAAGTTGATCACATAAGTGAATGGTGATAAACTAAGCCAAATTATAGGGGCTGATCTGAGGATAACAGATGTCTAGAGATGTTGACTCATCTGTAAAAATGATCCTTAATCAGGACATTGATGTTTGAAAAGGATTATCACTGTCAAATTTTCTTTGATGCCTGGTATTCTGATTGTCCTTTTATATTTTTCTAATAAAGGTTTAAAATGAAACAGTGAAATATGGGATCTACCAGGTTGTTATTTAAATTATTGTTCTATAATGTTCATACAATTAAAGTTTGGGAGAAGTTACAAAAATGAAATAAAATATAATTTTACTCCTACTTATATGATTAAATAGTAGTTTGATCTATTAGTTAAAGGCTTTGAAAAATTATACCAACTATTAATAAACCAACTCTCAACCAGCTAATGAATATATATTAAATATAACATTAAGAAATATACCCTATATATTCATTAAATATAACCATTATTACGTAGTGCTTTGTTCAGGCTACAAAATAATTGTAGTGCTTGCTTACCTTATTACATTGTTGTGAATAAGGAAATACTGAGGTGAAAAGGAGATACTAAGCCAGAAAGAAATAATCACCATTCAATAAATTAGTCTTTACTAAGTACACCCACTGTGTGGAAATACAAGTTTAGGGAGGGATAGAAGTGTCTAGAGATTTGCAGGAAAGTATCATAAAGCAATTGATGTTACTGAATCATAAAGCTAAAGGAAGGAGGCCATCCCTGATAGAAGAAACTTCAAGGCAAAAAGCAAGGAATTTATAAAGATCATGGTAGGTTTAAACACAAAAATGAACAACTTAAAAACAAGCATCCAATTCATGGGGAAATAGCATGGAGATGGATTGGAAAGTAATTTGAAGTCAGTCTGTGAAGAGTTAGAAAGCACTCCTTGAACACTTATGTAAAAAAGCTTAAAATATTTTTCATAGTAAGTTGCAACAGGATTCCTCTTAGAAAATAGATCATAATTTAGCAGAAAATACATGAAATAAGCTCTGAGTCAGCTAAAAATATGGAGTCTATAATGAATTTATAGAACTTAGAAACTTGATTTCCACTAATTTCAAATTCCTAGATATTAATGCTTGTATTCATTAGAATGGGCTGGGCTAAGCTGCAGTAGCATATGGCTCCAAAGTCTCAGTGACTGAAAAGAACTGATCTACATATTCACTAAATCTTAGATCTAGCACTGTCCACCATGTCTTTATTTCATGACCCAGACTTTGAATGGAACTGCTTGTCTTGCAGCAGAGGGGGAAGGAGATCATGTTAAGACTGGGTTTTAAGACTTCCAAGAAGAAACGACATACATCACACATACACTCCTTTCCGCAGACAAAACAAGTTCCTTGGACAGCCTATCAAGGAGGAAGGGAAGTACAATATGGTCTTCTCCCAGAAAGAGGCAGAATATAACACTGTCTTTCTGATCTACATCACTAAATCTGGTACCAAATAAATAAATAAGCCCTCAAAGTTTGAACTTGTTTGCATAATTTAATCACATTTTGATTTTAAAATAGTCTTCCAATTAAAGATTCTAAGACGTTGATTTACAACAAAGTTTCTGCTATTAAGTAGAGATGTGCCTTTGAAATGCATTTGTAGTTGTAAAAGCAGTTCATCTCTCCTCCTACCTTTGCTGATGTTCAAAAACCACTGTGTGTCAGGGCACCATACTAGATGCTTTTAATGTGTTATCTCATTCAGTTTGCAGAACTGTAAAGTTGAATAAGAAAGCCCTGAGTTTAGGTGCCTGTCTGAGAACAAATGGTTATAAAGTGAATTAAGGTTGTTTACTACAGTACCATGAATCTGATGTTCTCATAGAATTAAGTTAGCTTTAAAAGGATCCTCCTTGAAAGTGAATGCTATAAATAATTATTTATATATATATAAAGTTTAAATTATTTAATGTCCATTTTATGACTGCGAAACATTTAAAATAGATATGCAATTTGCACCAAATACTAGTAATTTCTGATATTTGAACCATTCGGTATATAATAATTTCTGCATGATAGTGTTGTATATAGAATTTTAGTAAACTGTTCCTTGACATTCTCCTACATGGTTCCCATGCATTAAAGCATGATTATAAATCTAATTTGGTAATGTTATTCTATTCTCCATGAAGTGGGAATTTTAAATAAGTGATTTTAGCCCACTTGATTCATATAACTTGACTCTTACGTTATCCAAACTTCTGTTCTATGACTCATGGTTGTGGTGGAAGTTCCCTCGTTATGAATATAACATCAGTTTCTCTTTATAGAAATATCTTCCTTGCTGGGCATGGTGGCACATGTCTGTAAACACAGTACTTGGGAAGCTAAGACAGGAGGATTGCAGGTTCCAGACCAGCCTCAGCAATGAAGGGAGATTCTCAACAATCTAGCAAGACTGTTTAAAAATGAGATAGATTGGAGATAGAATGCCCTCGGGTTCAAATACTAGAACCAGGGAGGGAGGGAGGGAGGGAGGGAGGGAGGGAGAGAGAGAGAGAAAGAGAGAGAGAGAGAGAGAGAGAGAGAGAGAGAGAGAGAGAGAGAGAGAGGAAGGAGAAGAAGAAG
>PVLC010000236.1:0-192500 GCA_004027655.1 Graphiurus murinus | reverse complement strand
CTCACATGCCCTCTTTGGTTTATACAACTCCATGTCATATGACATTTTTGCTTCCATAAGTTTGTGCTTAATGTCCATTTAAAGTCATTCCACTCCAATAAATGTAAAAGAAAACTAGCTAGAATGTTTTTTATCTGGAACCCCACTAGCAATGACTCATATCCCTCCATTCCCTAGAAATAGACTTGCATCAGAGCCATTTTATTTAACTGTAAAATGAAGCAGCATTTATAAGTAGTTTCACAAATGTTTATAAGCAAAGAGTACTACAAGTGAAAATTTTTCTAAATGTTTGCATTATCAAGAAATTCCATAATAGTTACAGAAACACCAAGTGTGTAATGTATAGATAAAGCAAGTTGAGATGTAGGAGAAATGTGTCGTATTGCTGTCTACAGAGAAGTATTGAGATGAGAGTGAAGAACACAGGAGATGGTTAATTTCTCCATTTGGTAGGCTTCACTAAAATGGCAAGTCAGATACTTAGACATTACAATCTGCTCAAAAGCAGGTGTAGACAGGAAGGCTCAATTAGCTCTTATCCTGTGATTCTGAAAAATGGATAAATTGGAAGCTTTAAATTCACAAGATATTGTTCCTTGATAGTATCCCTACTCAACAAAGAATGTTGACTCTCCTTTCTAAATTTGTAAATCACTCTATTACCCTCACTCTGCAGCTGAGGTCTGCAAGGAGCCTCTTTTACAGTGGTCTTTTTGGTTTCTATGAATATTTTGTCCCTTTTGCACAGGGCTCATAACTTTATCTATTTAGGAATACACTTCTTTGGGACTTGTAATTTGTTTCTGATAAAAAGAAAAGAATAGAAATATTTGATTTGTAAGCAGTGTTTTATGAAAATATAAAGTTGCTTTTAGACAACTAATCCACCAATGAATTTTAAAAACTCTAGGATTCGTTGTATTTTACAAGTGATTTCTTCAAAGTTGGTGAAGTTGTTTGTTTTATCTTTCTTTTTTTTTTTGAAGGTTTCCAAATATGATGTTCTATTTACAGAACAGCTCAGTTTTTATTATTTTATCTCAAAAGCCACTTCCTAATATAAAAACAATTTTTAAAGCTCCTATGTAAATACAGACTATAATATTCTCTGAGTAGAAAACACTGGCCATTTTTCAGAAGATTTTTAACTAACAGACGATATTATAGAAAGAGGTGTTTAAAATATATTGGCCAATATTTCAGAATTATAAAATCAAGAGCTGCATTTTAAGGCGACTCCATAATGATTTTATCGTAACTATACACTTTGAGTCATTCATAGGTCATCCAAACTTCATTATGGGTAGAAATGTGAATTTTAAGCTGTGTTGGCAGGAAGCAAGCATTTTCACTGTTCTATATATTACATGACTCCAAATTCTATTTCCTAGGATATGTCTATCCAGTAGATAGACTAGCAACAAGCAGTAAGACACGTTAAACTTTCTCAAGAGAACCTTCAAGGAAAGCAAGCTGGTACCTTCCTTATCTCCTTTTCAAAAATGTAACATCTCTGTATATTCCTGGAAAGATTATTATTCTAGGGAATTTCTCAACTTGTAAGCAAAAGTCATGTTATTGGTGAACTATTAAAGATGAGATGTCACTTAATTTTACTATTCCATTGAGATAATATTTTAGTGTTTAAACATTTACCTATTTAAAGTATGATTTTTTCTTTAATCTGGTAAAAATTTGTAATATGTCATCATGGTTAGAGTTACAGTAAACTAAAGTAGAAGCCAGAATGAAAGTACCCCTCCAAACTTCTACTGCCTTTGCTGTTTAGATGTTTAAGAATCTCTGCCAATAAGAACTCATCTTACCTTAACTAAATGGCTTCGTCCCTTAGAGTCTCATATATTTCAGCCTGGTTTAATTTACTGTATTAGCACAGGAGTTAGCTTGGTGTCCTTTAAAAAGTAAGCAGACAAAAATAAATATTTTTTCAATAGTTAGAACACAGGACAAGCAGTTGGCATGTATTAATTTCTTTCATTTCTTCCACGCGGCAGAACAAAACACTAAGCATATTGGTAATTGTCAAATTACCAAATTATCACCATGAGTCATATTATCACTACTGCACAGAGACCCTAGAAGCAGGGTAAGAAATTGATAAACACTTAAGGATTTATTGATGCTTGGGTTATGTGTTGGATTTGCCAATGATTGGCTACAAATAGAAGAATACTACACGGGAATATTATAATTTATTAGACAGGTACTGCACTCTCTAGATACTTTATTTTGGCTTTTGTACATGGGCATAGTTTCTTTTACTGATATAATGCAAGTCCATGTGGGCATTTATTTTATGAATAATATCTCTAGTGTTTTAATTAATACCACATAAAATATCAGTTGCTCTTGACATTGAATAATAAACTGATATAGACACTGTTATTTCATCAACTAATTAATAGTTTACATCTGGTCATTGATTATGCCAAAGTTTTTGCACATCAATTTTTTAATTCATTCAGCTAAAATGAGTACATATACATACATGATTTTGCATACAGTGGCAAAGTGTTCATGGACCTATGGAAGTCCCTGTTTCCTTCTTTAAATTCACATTTTCAGATGTGGTAGAAAAGAGGGTTTGTATACATGACAGTCTTGAACAAAACTTAAGAAGATTCCCCAGCCGGGCGTGGTGGCGCAGGCTTGTAATCCCAGCATTCGGGAGGCTGAGACCGGAGGATCCGGGTTCGCGGCCAGCCTCAGCTACCTAGTGAGGCACTCCGCAACTTAGTGAGACTTGGTTTCAAAATAAAGAATAAAAAATAGGGCTGGGGGTGTAGCTCGAAGGTAGAATGCCCCTGAGTTCAATCCCCAGTACCGCAAAAAAAAAAAAAAAGAAGAAGATTCCCTCTCAAATTATCTATATATTACATGAAAAGAAGATGGAGTCCACATGATAACAATTATTATTGTCAAATGAGCCTTTATTTAAGCATATTCCTTTTTACTTAAGTATTTGGTCACATAAGTATACCATTGTTGATGTTATTGATGATGCTATTAAGATGGAAGCCATTGATATGGCAACCCATGGACTGAGCAGTCCTCAGAATTTCCTTAATCTTTCCAGAAAGTTCTCTGGCTAATGCGTCTGTCAGGAAATGTTAAAAGTCTCATCAAAAGTGCTATTTTTACTCAACTTTCTGCTCTTTTGTGTTTCTGGATGATTCTTTGAGGGCATTGATGATCAAGGCAGACGCTTAAGGCACCATCTTGATCCAGTCTATTCTGATTGGTCAGATTGATCACTGTAATCCTTATTTTTCAGTAACTAGTTGCCTTGGCAATACCATCACCAGTCTTGTCTGGAGATACACCCAAGGAACCCATCTTGGACACTAAGGCAGATATAATACCTACTTCCCTACCTGTGCACCTCAGGTGTATACTTTGGTTTTGTTGGGGTCACACATCGGCATGGTAGAGGCAGCTCTTGTTGGATAACCCCACATGTGGGACCACTGAAGAAACTTACACCTTTGCCTCCTCTAAGGTGAAAGGCCAGCACATAACTTTTAAATGACAGTCTTTTCTTTTAGAGGGTGCTGTGTTATGAGAAAAAATTACAATAATTTTTCAAGTATAGATGTAATTTTGCTATGCTCCAGAATACAGCTAAGAAGTTTTAAAGAAAAACAAACAGCAGTCAAATGTAAATATTTATTCTAGTGCAGTATGAATATTCCATGGCAATATGAAGAATCAATGGAATAATGGTAAGTGTAGGTATACATTCTAATAGATGCTAATATAGATTTTGTTTAAACAAAAATAAAATTAGAAACCAAAAAAAGTCACATATTTGAGCCTAACAATTAAGAGTTAGTAGAATCCTTTGGCCTTTGGCCAGAACACAGGTATTTCTTCTGAATTTAGAGCCCAATCTATACAGACTGGTTAGTTGGTTTCTCGGCTCACACTGAATTAGGAAATGAAGTACTTGTTGGCCAGGGCCACTCTGGCAACCCTGGGAAGTATGTAGCCAAAAGTAAAAATTAAAAAAAAAATAAAAACACTGAAAAAATTAAAGATACAAATGCCACATGCTTAAAGAATACAGTGAATACTTCATTAACCATTTGGACATTTTTGTAAACCAATGCATATTTCAAATGACTCTGTTCTCTGACCTCAGTTTAAGGAGAGGAGAAAGGAAATATTTTATATTTTAGTAAGAGTCCTTTAAATAATGATCAAGTAAGAACTCTTGGGCTTTACCGTTGCAACTAATACAGATCAAATTACTCAATCCCAGATTATAACAAGTTAAATGAAGTGCAGTTGGACTTTTTTTGCCTAATTGATTGATGACCAATAAAATTAACTGGACCCAGTGTTGTTTTCCTTGGACCAATGTTGTTTCCCTGTAATCATTAAGTCTCTGTGATACTTGAATGGCATGATTGTTGTTCAGTAATTTACCTAGATTGTTTCCATCTACTGACAACTGTATTTATGAATATTCATATTTATAGGGAGGAATACATGGCATACGGAGATGCATTCTTGGCAGTAGAATCAGAATTCCCTGAAATTTCTTTTATAGAAGTATTCATTTTGGATAAGTTTTGTCTTCTTTACTGAGAACAGTTTCAGCCATCTTACTAAGATTACAGGCATGCTTTAATTCACTTCTTAATTTCATTACAGGATTCACAAAGTTGAGAAAAATTCTCAATTTTTATACAGCACCTAAATCCATTTGCCTTATATATGTATGTCCTAGCAGAAATAAAATATTTCACAAACACACTTTTGTCTTTACCTTCCTTCTCTTCTAAAAAGGATAACATATAGAGAAGAAAGAAGAAAGTTTTAAGACATATTAAATATAAAAGATAAATATGAGAGATACTTGTTAATGCTGGCATAGCAGTGTATTTTTCTAGTGCAGTATGAAGAATAAAGCAATAAAAAGATGATGGTAAATTATTTTCATAGCACTGAAATAATCTTAAAGCCAAATAATGTTGTAAAAATAGCGGAATTAGCTTTAATTATGGGTGTGCAATTTTACATTTCTAAAATACCAGAGTACACTAGCATACTAATATATGAATATAATTATTTTAGAGTCATGGAAAATAGAAAATAATTTCCTTGTATAAGGCAGATAGTAAAGTGTTAAAATACTGTTCTATTTTGTTTATTCAATAAATAGCTCCTGCATACTTACCATGTGCCAGACTGTCCTAGCCACCAAGTCCAGGAGCAAGCTTGCTTCTCTTAGGAGTTTATATTCCAGTAGGGGAAAGAAAATGGTAAACAAATAAATGCATAAAGTATAAGCTTTGTAAACTGCAAAAAAAAGGTATATGGAGAAAAACAAGACAGAATAAAAATGAAACAGAGATCGCTCTTTAATGTAGCATTTTGAAGGAAGACTTTACTTGAGAAGGAGACATCTGAGAAATTCTAAAGGAGATAAAGGAAATAGCCATGCAGCTATCTTAAACTAGAGTGCCCCTGGTAGAGACAAGAGTGTCTCGTTGTATACCATAAAGAGCAAGGCAGCCTCCAGGGGCTGTGTAGAATAGAGCAGGAGAGTATAATATATGAAGCCAAAGGAAGGATAGAGCTAGGGAACTGGAGAAGGAAGTCCCATGGACACCAAGGGAAAGGAGTGTTCCAAGAAGAAACTATGCAGAATTTTGCTGCTCTTCAGGTTTGAAAAGGTCCAAGAAATAACCGTGTAGTTTATCAGCCTATTTGATGACATTGACAAAATCAGTCTCCTTAGTAGGAAAATCTGTTTGAGAGAAAACAAGCAGAGATCCTTATTTTCGCTAGTGTGCTTTTAAATTGAAGCAGATATATGAGAGCTGGAGGGTTAGTACTTTGTGTTTGTGGTTCAAGATTGAGAAATTATAGGCTATTGTTGTGCTGATGGGAATGATCCAGTGGAGACTGAACAACTGATGTTTGCAGGGAAGTAGGAGAATTCCAGATGACTGTGGAGGGCAGGTCCACAAAGATTGGTGTGAGGGCAGTGTTGATCCAAACTCTGAAACCACCTTCTCTTCACTGCAATTTTCTTAATGAATAAGGAAGCAAAGTTGAGAAAAAATGATGGGAAGTTGGAAGGGGATGTATTAGAGAAATGCAAGAATGCTCCGAAACAGTACTGACCCATTTTATTTTATTAGTCATGGGTTTAAAGTGATAAAGATTAAAAGTGAAGATTTAAAGTGAAGTGTGGATATGCAGTCAGAGACAATGGAGAAAAAAAAAGGGGGGGTAATATTGGATTTCAGGTCCTAGTCCATTTAAAGAATGTTGTATTGAAAGTTCTAGAAATGAATACAAAGGGTAGGATCAGTGCTTTGAGAGTAGGATGCTCAAATGTGAAATTGCACAGGAGAGAGTCATAATTATTGGAAATTAAAAAAAAAATCCGAGAGAGTAAACAGTTGTAGGGAAGGCAGCAAGTTCATATGATGAGAAGAGGTCAAGGAACTGAGACGTCATCTGTCTGCATATTGTGGATTTTAAACTTACCATGAATTAAATCAGGATCAATATATTGGAGGATCCCAGAGCTAAGTTTTCAAGAAATGATGGCAAATGACCTAGAAGTCTCTAAATGACCATTGCAAGCAGTGGTAGCATGATAACAGATTCAAAACAGTTTCAAATTAAGAATCAGGAAGGGGAATACTCTGCAATGAGGAACAAGGAAAACTATCCTACCTTCAGGTGAAAGAATATTCACTCCATAGGAATGAGATCAGCTATCACTCAAGAAAGTTTGAGAAGGGAAATAAAGTGAATATTCACAGAAGAAATCAAAGTATGCAGGATTTTACTGCTAACTTCTGTTGACTATAGTAGGAGTTTGAGGAGCTTTAAGGATGGAGAAAGGTTGTTTCAGACAGACCTGTATAATATTTAGACTATTGAGGTGAGGTTGACAGGTGTACCGGACTTCCAGGCATAAACATAGAGATAAGGTTCATAATAAGACATCTACTAATTGTCTAAGAACTAGAATAATGAGGTGATGCTCTGGTAAGGACCAGGATAGGAGTAAGATCATGAAGGATACTGGTCTCTCTGCTACTCTTAGGATAATAGGGAAGTGTAATGGTCTCATCAAAGCACCCAGATCTCTGGAGTCCTCTACTCTCTTTGCCTCTTTGCCAAATCTCCCGTAATGATACAGGTCCTCTGTGCCTATTTTTCTCCATCATTGGTCCTTTTTTTTTTTTTAACCAGTTCCACTGCAGAAAGGCTCACAACAAATTCTATTCCTTTAGATTTGTTTTCCTTCTGCCATAAAATGAAAATGAACATATTATACTGCCCTCTTTTAATCATTATGATCTACAAGAGCAGCATATTTTCTTCCATCAGCCTAAGTTCATATGTTCATAGATTTCTCTTATCATTCTCTATTTAAAGTATTTTTCTGAAGGGATGGCTATGAAAAACAACAGTAATAAATATTTGAATTATTACTGAAAGGGCATGTGGATATGTTTACCCTTCAACATATGGTGTTATTTTCAAGCCAAATCAAATGAACCCCAAATCTTGAAAGCTTCATAAATATATGGTATAAACATGTAAATAACAAAAATGATATCCTAATATCTGTCTCTGTTTCTTACCTGACTAGAGAGCTAAGCTCCTCCCTCTCTTGGCTTTTTATCATTTCTTTTATAGCTCCCAAGGAAATGTATATTTTTAAATGGTAAAGTCATGACGCACCAAACATATTCAAACACTTCTATTGGTATCAGATAGGCAGCATGACTTCCCATAGTCCACCACATTCCAGCACTGGGAACCATGGTCCTCTACCTCGGCATGCACATTGAACCCATTGGTGTTACACTCCAATTAGACACTGAGAACGTAATGGAGGTCAAAATTGGGTAAGTCCACGTTCTCACGGAGGTTACAGTCTTAACAGAAAGACAGATAATAATGAATGCATACTCAAACTTCTTTAATGTCATGTAATTAGGTAAACATACCCATACTGGGTGTAAGGTGTGTGAAGAAAAAGAAAAGTTTCTTGAAGAAAGTTTCTTTCTTTTTTTTTTTTTTTTTTTTTTTTGCGGTACTAGGGATTGAACTCAGGGGCATTCTACCTCCGAGCTATACCCCCAGCCCTATTTTTTATTCTTTATTTTGAAACCAGGTCTCACTAAGTTGTGGAGTGCCTCACTAGTTAGCTGAGGCTGGCCTCGAACTCGGATCCTCTAGTCTCAGCCTCCCGAAGGCTGGGATTACAAGCGTGTGCCACCATGCCTGGCTTTGAAGAAAGTTTCTTGCATGGGCTGAATTTGAAGGATGAACTGAGTCAGATGGGAAGAGAATGAGGGACAGCATGTCTAAAAGGTCTGTGGCAAAGAGTAAGTGACAAGTAATTTTAAAAGGCCAATGCAGCTGGAATAAGGACAGAAAAATGACTTGGACCCATGCCATCATGAACCAATAATTGTATCTCTGTTATATCACAATTTCATGTAAGAATTGTTTGTTCCTCTTCTTTGGCAGTTCTTGGGATGGTAAATCCAAATACTTTCAATGACTTTGAGGGAGTAATAAGGGTTGTACGTATGTTACTTCTCACTCAACCACAGAATCATGCACCTCATAAGTGCTACATCTTTTCATATCCAACTCAAAAATGTCACATCTTCCCCATCTCATGTCCATATTTTTCGATGTTACTCTAGATAACATTTAGCAAACTGCAGTACAGTATTGGCTTTCTTTAATGTGCTCCTACAATTAGAGATTGTAGTATGTTATCATCTACCCAGTACCTCATAATGACTTCTTAACAGGAAATTAGTTCATTTTGCCATTACCTAACCAATGCTTGTTGAACTGAATTATCTCAAACATTTCAATTCTTCAAATACAGGCATTACACAGCATTTTGCTAATATATGTGCATCAATATCTCTCATGCGTATATCTACTGAAGTGAAAAAAATATTGTAATTATACTTAAGAGAATACACATAAAGTATTTTTGAAAAAAATAATTAAAACAACTTACCAATGTCATCTTTAACCTATGTGTTTTATGCTATAATGAAACATGGTTATCAAGCAATAATTTCTCAGGATATGTTTTATTCCCTAGAATTTGTCATTTCTTATGAATATTTCAGCTTGCTTAGCTTCTGAGAATTAAGAGTAACTTTTTGAAAAGGCTTAATGTTGTAGAATTGTCACCAGTTTTTAAAATTCATCTCAGTTGTGATTTTATGTTCAACTCTGCACAGAATAGCCATCCCATCTGAGTGAGATGAATGCCTACCTAAGTAACAATGCTGAAACTTTGAAGGTGGAAGGACTGTTCCTGAGAATATCCTTTCTCCTCTTTGGAGTCACTGAATAAGTGACTGGTCAATGTCTTATGAGAACAGGTCTTTGTATCCCATCACAAGCAAAGGCAGAGAGTCTGTACTGTGTCAGGTATAGACATTTGTCCCAGTTGTTGGGAATCTTGCAGCTCCTTTCAAACCCAACCTGAGTCATTATTTAATTATAACTCTCAAGTTTAGTGTTTCAGTTGGAATGCTAAGTGTTTTCCAGTTAGTAGTCCTTGGTGCATAAAATAGTAGAGCAATAGCAAATACTCACTGTAAATATGCTTCTGTTACTAGCATGCAGGTGCTGGTCACAAATTATTGCTTATTTAAAAAAAATCCATATAAATATGTGACCAAATAATCTGTATTTTCATAGCAGATATGGGGGGGGGGAGTATGACTGGAAAGGTTCTGTTTCTGTTCTTCCTTTGGTGAATTCCAATCAATGAGGATAATGAATCCCACCCTAAACCTCAGTTCTTTAGCAATAAACATTCAAACTTAAAAACTGCCTCTATTTCTCTTTGTTACAATTGACACAATCTCTAAGTAAAACCAAGGGAACCATGCTTGTTATTGTAGTTACTGAATGTGACCCAAAGGACAGTCTCAATTTGCCCTTCCATTCCTGAAATAGAACAAAATTGTGTTTTGAAACAGCTAGTAGGTGTATTAAATAATGTTATGTTGAAAACATTTTATTTTTCTTTGAAATATATGAATGCTTAAATGAACTCAAAGGGCCTGTGACACAAGAAAAAATTTTAAATAGCAATTAAGGCATTTTTTTTAATTTCAGCATATAAAGACAAGGAAATGTAATGGTTTTAATAATTAAGGATGCAGACTAATGCACACATTTTTGCAGTACTATTAAAAACTTCCTGTTATCATCTCTGTTTTTAAGAATGAAGAAGGCATTTCCTTAATGCACTTCACTGCCTCCCTTGCAGGCTCTGTGCAGCCTCCGAATTTGATAATAATAACATTTCCAAATTGCAAAAATAAAAATAGGATTAAGAATCTAGCTAAGTCCAAATTTCCGAATCAGTTAACCCACGGGTTAAGTGCTACAGCACTTGACCTAAGAGAGAGTTTGGTCCCCTTCTCTTAAGACCTGAGTGTAAAGAATAAAGACAGCATTTTTCTTCTTCTCTTTTTTAAAGAAGCCACATGTAATGTTCTCTGAGTTAAGTTTTACCATTCATAATGAATGCAGTCTCGCCATTCAAATGCGACCATAAGTACACAGAAGATAAGAATTTAATTAAATGTAGATTAAAACCAAACAGGAAAACACACTAGCTGATAATTTTATCCCATCCTCTGGCCATATTTTTTATACTTCCTTCTTGTTCTTCTTTGGGCTATAGCTTATCAACATGCCGATAGTACCATAACTCATTACATCTGATGGTGCAGCGGAAATGTGCAGGCTCTGCGCTTGGATTTCCGAGGCACTTAAAATGCAAAGCATGTAAATGTCTCTGTTAAATATACCGGTGTGGTAACACTGGTGGAAAGGAGGTGATTCTGAAGGAATCTTTAGGCCATTCACATGATGCATTAGTATTTCATAGTAGCAAATGGGATTTTCAAAGTAGAATCAATTCACATATTCACACGTATATATTATGGCTTAATTTTGGGGGGTTGAGCTCTTTTAGTAGTTGTCAAGTTTAAGTGACAACCAACTTACTTAGTTTACTTTAGTGTATGTACAGTTTGACATATAAGCATTTATATCTCTTGATAGGAGAACGATGTTTTCTTTTTTTTTTTTTTTTTTTTTTTTTTTTTTTTTGCGGTACTGGGGATTGAACTCAGAAGCATTCTACCTCCGAGCTATACCCCCAGCCCTATTTTTTATTCTTTATTTTGAAACCGAGTCTCACTAAGTTGCAGAGTGCCTCACTAGGTAGCTGAGGCTGGCCGCGAACCCGGATCCTCCGGTCTCAGCCTCCCGAATGCTGGGATTACAAGCCTGCGCCACCACGCCCGGCTGAGAACGATGTTTTCTTATTGCTTACTATAATGCAGTAACAGTATCTTTAGGCTTGAACAATGCTCATTATCCTTATATAAAAGTTTCTCCTATTATGTAATATGAATATATTGAGATTTTCAAATAGAGTCCACACATTACAATGATAAAAAGTTGGAAGGAATAAAAAGCTTGTTCTTTAAAAAATTTTTGCCCATTTCTTTTGTACTCAATCTGCTTATCTATTTTTTAAATATATTTACGATAATTGTAGGAATGAGCAATAAATAATTTAAAACAATCTTGATCATAGTAAAGGAGATTCTAGAGCAAGCACGGTAACTTTAAATCTGAAAGAGAATACATATTAGGTCTGTTAATTAAATATTAGACTAAGGTTTAGAATGTAAATGTGTTCTTCAACGTGCAATTTTGATTTCTTAAGCACTCTTAAAGCTCAACTGAATCATTTATATATTTGCATTCTCTATCTAAAACTTAGGAAGTATAGGACATTGGGTTTGGTTTTTTATTTTTTATTTTTCATTTTTTCAGTTGGTGTAAAATGTTGAGGGTCTTTTGAAAGATAAATTGGTGAGGTTTTGTGGGTCTTGTTGTTTGGGGGTGTTTTGCAATGCCTTGTTTGGCTCACACTAATGAGTAGAATTTTCCAGTTAAAAGATCTCTTTTTAAATGACTGAGGATTTTGCTGCAGTTTTGAAGTTCTCAATGGTTTGAAGTTCTGAACTGATAGCACCACGTTCTCTGTATTAATTGTCACATGATCACGTTGCACTCAAATTTATATAATCTAATGCTTTGACATACCTGCAGATTTGGCCTCTAGGAATAAGTTTTATATATATATATTAACTCAGTTTCCAAAGATTAGAAGAACTTCATCCTCTAAAGAAACAATGCTTAATGGGGTGAACCTACATTTTCTTGCCATTAAGTCACTTGGAAAAACGAAAGAGCAACACACAGAATAGATGTGAGCTAAATTGGCCACACTAGCTGTACTGAGATGGCCATCATCCAGACTGCTGGGGACCTTGCTGAGCTTTGGTAATGGTCTATATTACCTCCTTTTTCTTTGATCCTCTTTCTAGTATAAATTAGTTTTAGTGGTCATATTAGGAAGGAGTAAGACAAAATTCTAGAAAGTAACATTTTCTGTAATTGCAAAGTGGTGAAGTACAAAATGGATAAATATGTTTGGGGATTTTGAAAGAGTACATTAAAATGCTTTTGTCTATTAAAAATTTACATGTGAAAATATAAAAAGGAAATTAGTCAGCATATCTATGCAATGTCTCGGCAGCAAAACTACTAGTCTTTACAGCACTCTCAGCAAATGAGAACAGAATTAAAAAAATAATAATTTAAAAAAAAAAAAAAAAACCTCTGTGGGCAGGGCAGGCTAAGAAAACAGAGAAAGATTCCCTTAAGCAGTAAGTCTACGCAGTGGCACCCCTTTATCAAACATACATTTGAGAAAATCATTTCTACCAAATTGTCCTTTGGTGTACCTCGGATTCCTTTCGGTTGAGATACTGGAGCACCTACCCCCCCCCCCAGCTCCAAGCACTCCACTGGCTTGCCCTGGTCCTGTTTGGCTTCTCTGTTCTCTAGTAGGGAGTCCTTTGAGAGCAGTGCTCTTTCCCCCTTGCCAAATGACTGAAGAATGTTTCATAAGACAGAAAAGAAAGAGGGTGGGGGAGAGGAGGAGCATGGGAAGGAAGAGGAAGGAAGGAAGGGAGAGGGAAGAAGCAGTGTTAGGAAAGAAGGAAGAAGGCAGAGAAAGAAAGAGGAAGGGGGCAGAGAGGAATTCAGCTCTCTGGGAATAGGCTATGCTGTTGTCTCTAGTACTTTGTCAGGCAGCAAGCAATGCTTGTTTTAGAAAACTTTGGAATTTGAGCAAAAGGAATACTTCAGGGAGAAAAGTACAGAAGTATGTGTATATCAGCTTTCTCCTGGGCCACAGCACTGAATGGCAGCCACAGAAAAATAACAAGAAATCTTTATGTGGTAATGCTTTGTCAAGGTCAAAACAAGAAAACTAAGATCAAGATATCAAGATTTATTGAATACCTACTGTGTGGAGGGGTTTTTTGTTTTTTGTTTTTTGGTTTTTTTGCACTCTCTAAAAACCCTTATCAACTGAATTATCTATATTTTATAAATTCAAAAACTAAGTCTCAGGGAGTTTGAGGACCTTAGCTACCATGAAAAGTTCATAGATTCCATAATGGTGTGCAAAGAGTCATATAGATGACTGCAAAATACTCTGCCAACTCCAAGGGTATACCAACTCCAAGGGTATAGTTTTAGTTAATTGTATATGTATTTTACCTGTAATGAAATTGCTTTATTAAGGCCATTTTTTAAAAATCCTTAACTACTGTGTACTAAAAGGTTTCTAAACATTTTATAATTAGTAGGTAAAATAGTATTCCACATTTTCAAGTCAATATTGTTTGAAGAAAATGAAATTAGATTTCTGTATTGTCCTTCAGGAAAATTTTAAATGCATATTTGTATGTAGAGAAGTTATTTCTGTCTTTCATAATATTGTTGGGATATTTGAGAGATTAGGGATTTTACTCCATCTACTCTGCATGTCTATTTTGATGACATGAACTGTCTTCTTAAGGTTGAAATGAGCAAGAGTAACACTTAATAGCTTACTTGCTTAGGAGGAGCCACACTAGCAGAGAACAACCAATTCTGCCAAGAGGGAAAGTGGTGAAATGTATCTTAGAAGCAGCTATGACATTTTAAATGTAAATGTAAGAAATCTAGTTTGGGGAGAAATATACCAAAAGGATTTTCATGCAAACAGACTTACCCTGGAACAAAGCTAAAGCGAGCTTTGGTTCTCACTACCAGGATATTTTCACACTTCTCTTTGTTTGAGGGCGACTGTATTCTCATCATGGCCTATACTAACTGAACTATCAATTCAGTATATAGACCTTTCAGTGAATAAAAAGTAGATTTTCCAATCAGATTTGGGAATATTTTCAAAGTACTTTCCGTGTTAGCCAGGCATAAATAGTAAGAAAGTATAAAGAAGAAAAAATGTTTCCCTGCCACTAATGACACTGTGCAGTCTTTAAACATGTGTACTAATGCTCACAAGTACAAACCTGAATGCCTACCTTTATAAACTGTGTTATGGTTACACAGGAAAAACCAAAATGAACAACAGGATTCTGTGTGGCCAAGAAAACAAGAATATGTGCCTCAATTAAATAAAAATAATGATAAAAAAGACTAGAAGATAAAATATTATTAAAATATTTCTGTTAATGGGTAGGTAGAGTTACCTGCATGGTTGTAGCAAAACTCGAAGTCAGACTTGAATGAGGGCCTGTTACAGTATTGAACAATAACACATTCTTCCCAGGAAAACTAAAATGACAAGTGTAGCCATGGATGCTTTACGCATGTGCTCTGACCTCAAGACTCGCAATCTGCTGTAGTCTGTGGAACACACACTGTGGAGTCAGAATTATGCGTAAGGAAAGAAGGGCTGGAAAATGTAGTAGAGGAATTTCATCTTATTTACTGCAAAATATGTTTTTCAATGTCTTATTGAGATAACATTTAAAAAATAAAATGGAAATGAACATCTCCCTGACTGCTTACTTCCCTCCCTCATTTTCTTAAGCACAAAAGGAGGTTTATGAACGATAAAGGCTATATTTATGTAGCTTTTAAAATGGATGATGCTGTGGTATTTGACCTAAGATAGATTGTTTAAAAAAAAAAGTTCTTCAGTGGAATGTCTCTTAGTTATATTTGAAGCAGGATTCTTGTGGCATTTTTTTTTTTATTTAAATGCTTTGCCTTAATGATCAGCGCTTATAGGATTCAAATTATGCAAAAGATGAAAATAAAACTAGCATTAGTTGAATCCATATTTCTGAAATACATTTGTTATTGCATTTTGTAGTTCTCTACAGATCATTACATTGTGTGTGGGTTTGCTCATTTTTCCAATTTTGTCTAATTCTCAGTCACAATTTTTACATTATAACCCACTGAAGATTTTTTTTTTTTCATTTCGGTAACCATTATTTGAATCGTAAAAAAATGCATTACTGTATTCATAATGTACTGCTCATGTGACAGTTTTTGAACTTTAATATTCTTTTCTGTTATGTGCCAGCTTAGCAGCCTATAAAAGAGACATATTGTTTGTAATGTTTCTTACCCACAACAAATGATGTGATTCGGGGGTTTATGAAATGGCAGTAGTTTTCTAAATTTGTGATTCTTCTGTGTTCCATCGTCAAGAACAGTTGTACATCTGCTCAGCACAGACTTTCCGAGACTATGAACTTTAATTGAGGAAAAATAATGAGGGTTCAGGGACTACTGATATGGAGTTGGTTGCAAAGCAGGTGCCCTGCTGCCAGATCAATGGATTATTTACTCCTTTGTCATAAACAGGAAACAGTTGGTTGTTTGTGGTGACTACCCGCATATTTTAAAGCCCATGTACATATTTTCTCCTTCCTTGTCAGTGTAGAACATTTTAAATACTGCTTAGTTTATGAATTAGCATAACCATATAGAATAAGCAAATGGCGCTTATCCTGTTTTAATAATTAACCACCTTGTCTGAAATGAACTTTAGGAGTGATTTCAAGAACACACACATCATATGTGTTTCCAACCTTTACCTCCTCAATTCATCTGGTTGCAATCATAAACCCTCTATATAATTGTCTAAATATTGTTCTACCTCTCTTTATAGACATTTGCATCTAGGAAACCTTTTTTTAAAATTTTCTAAATGCATAGGGAAATCTAAAATAGGAATTGTTGACAGTTTAGAGTTTCATTAGGACATTAAAACCATTGATACAAGTTTTGCAAACCATCCGAGTAGAATTTTTTTCATGATGTAATTGCAAAGCTCAGAATCCTTTTCTGAATGCATAAAACAAGTACATTGGGTTTTCAGTAAGCATGAGATTTCCTAGTGTGTTGGAACCATTTCCAACACACCTGAGCAGGACCAACCTAAGGAGGTTAGGCTCACCCAAACAGGATGTGCCATTGGCAACACACAAAAGGGCTGGTGGATGCTTGGAATTAGCTGCAGTTTCCACCATGACAAGTGATTTTTTTTTTGTTACTTAGTGATATGCTTGGAATTTAAATCCTAAGTTCTACAGATCAATGGTTTAAATCCTGCTATGTGTTTCATGTCATGAAAGTCTGACTTTTTAACACTTTGAAGACCATAAAAAATAGAAACTGTACCCTAGATATACACAGAACTCACCTATGCACACCCCCTCTGAACCCTCAGGCAATTCTCATATACCTTACTTCTTTACCAGTAATGCTACAGTTGAACCTGTTGTTGGGAGTAGTCTTCAGTTTTCTGATTAATCTCTTAATTCCTTTTAAAATTGGGATAGTAGTAGAGGTCTGAATTGTTGGAAAGTACTACCACTAGAGGAAAAACATATGTATGCTTAGAAAAAAGAAACCTATTTTCTAAAATGTAAATGATTAGCCAAGTATGGTGGTATGTGCCTAATAATCCCAATACTTAGAAGGCTAAGACAGGAGGATCTCTAGTTTGAGGCTAGCCTCAGCAATTTAGTAAGGACCTCAGCAACTTAACTGACATCCTCTTTCTCTCCCTCCCTTTTTTCCTTTCCTTCTTTCTTTCCTTCCTTCCTTCCTTCCTCCTTTCTCTCTATTTCAAAATTTAAAAAATAGGTCAGGTGTGGTGATGCACACCTCTAATGCCAGTACTTGTGAGGCTGAGCGAGGAGGATCACAGATTCAAAATCAGCCTCAGCAATCTAGGGAGGCTCACAGCAATTTTGTGAGCCAATTTCCAAATAAAAAATAAAAATAGGGCTTGGAGTCTATCTCAGAAGTAGAACACCACTGGATTCAATCCCTTGCAACCTCCCTACACACACACACACACACACACACACACACACACACACACACAAATACAATGTAAATGATTGAACCTAAATCCATTAAACAATTAGTAACTTAAAAATGCTTATGACAGCTGGGTTCAACAACCTTAAAGTCTTGAAAATACATTGTTTAAAAAAGAATTTTTTTTCTTATTGATTTATTCTGCATTCATTGCTCTGTGATGTAACCAGAGTGCATTTTTCTTTCCATTTGGTAACACAAATATCACTAGATGTGGAAATAAAAATAAAATTTGATTTCTATTCATACCAAATAGTGCCTTCTAGTTAAATGTGTCATTTTTTTAAGTGAAGTTTGTATTGCTGTTTCAGCAAGTAGTTATACTTAGTATGGTCCTTTTACCATTGTTAGCATTTATAGTATTTACTTAAGAATAATTATTTTTAGACTTTTAATTAATACTTCCTAAATATTATGTGAACATATTCACTGCCTAAAAATTTTCCTCTGGTTCTAGTTAGAATAATAAATGTAGTTGCCAGGCATGGTAGCACATGCTTATAATCCCAGTACTTGGGAGGCTGAGATAGGAGGATCGTAGGTTCATATACAGCTTCAGCTACTTAGTGAGGCACTCCGCAATTTAGTGAAACCCTGTTTCAAAATAAAGAATAAAAAATAGGACTGGGGGTATATCTCGTAGGTAGAATGTTCCTGGATTCAATTCCCAGTTTAGCACATATAAATAAATAAATAAACAAATAAATAAATGAGGTTATCATGTAAAGTTGAATTTCCCATCCATATTGTAGGAATAGGACACATTAAATCAGTTTTTTGTTTTTGTTTTTGCTTTTGTTTTTGTTTTTTCCCAGTAAGATGGGTAGGGTTTGTTGATTTAAGGTCAATGAATGAGTCCAAAAGCTGGAATTAAAATTGAGGCAAATTATAATCATGTTCAATGAGAGATGTGGTTGCTTCATTTCTATTTAAATTAAAAGATAATTCGAAATTAATTTAAAAGCAAATACTAAAATCTGTGTCTGTCTGTATTCAACCAGCTTTGTAAAGGATTTCTTAGGTTCCCTGTCTTGAAAATACATAGCATCAGAAGGAGAATTTTTCATTCATAAACGTGTGCTTTATTCTAGACAACAAGAAGTAGTAG
This sequence comes from Graphiurus murinus, assembly GCA_004027655.1. Classification (NCBI taxonomy): domain Eukaryota; kingdom Metazoa; phylum Chordata; class Mammalia; order Rodentia; family Gliridae; genus Graphiurus; species Graphiurus murinus. The sequence goes on along the minus strand of PVLC010000236.1, from coordinate 174,055 downwards.
GTCCAGGCTTCAGCACTCTGATATACCACACAGAGATGAAAAGTTGGAGATGAAGTGACATCAATGAAAATTTTCTGAATAAAAGACATCAGGAGCCAAGTCTTTGTCTAGGACTTCTGATCACTAGGGATGAATATTGTGCTTCAATTCCTTGTTCTATGACCTGCCATGCTAAATTGGATCTAATTTCTCAAAAAGAATATAAGAAATGTGAATTGTAAGAGAAAAGTGATACTAATAGTTTTCTTTTTCTTTTTGTTTTCCCTATCGATGGAGGTAAAGTGTGTGATTTTTTTTTCCTTTTTAATACAGATGTATCTGAAGGATAACAGAGAACAAAACCAGGACATGATTTGTAAATCCAAACATGACCGTTGTAAAATTGGCCCTGGCTTAAGCAGATATAAGTAGCTATTGTTTGGAGAAATTTTGTAGTGAGTGAACAAGTCTGCCTTAGACACAACCCTGAGTGTCTGCTCTTCTGCATTTGCAACAGTCTGGAGACACACACACACACACACACACACACACACACACACACACACACACACAGAGAGAAAGAGAGAGAGTATGTGTTATAGCAATAGTTGTAACAGCAGCAACAGAGGTAGACAGGGAAAGCTCATGCTCTTTTCAGGAAGGTATTTAGTGAATGAAAATGTGGCAAAATTCTATAAACCTTGGTTGTTTGAAAAAATGAGACTTGATTTTCTAGGAACAAAAATATGTTACAAAAAAGTATCCAAAAGATTTATTAAGAATTTTATTGACACAGTAAAAAAATTATTTTCCAATTGAAGTTTTGAGCCTACAACAAAACCTTTAGGTTAAAAAAAAAAAAGTTACCCTTACCTAAAAAGAAAACACCCTGCAAGCCTTTCAGAAATGCCATTTTCAGAACACCTTCTGATGCTGATTGGTCTCTTTTCTCTGTAAAGTTCTATAGAGAATATATTTTAATTAGCTTCCACTTGATACCACTTCATGCACACTGCCCACTCTGACCCAGTGTGTGATCATATAGAATACATTACAAAAGAACTGGTCATTTGAGTGCTTTAATAGAGCTTTGTATTAATGTCAGACATCATTTAGACAAGGCATTAAAAGTGCTATTTTAATGACTGAAGTGTGTTGGGTAGAAGAGGCTTAATCTTTATAGGAAGAACAATTTCAATTAGCTCTAAAATATTAATTTGTTGGTACCACTATATACTCTAATGTATTTGCCTACAAAACATCTTATGAATAATACATTGCCAGAACCTACTCGTCTGTCTTATGATGTAACTAATATTGCCTCTTTCTTAACAAAGGATTTATAATTTTATAACCACCATGATTCAGTTAAAATTAAAATTAAAAATTTGATCATTTTTAATGTTGAAGATTTTTCTCTTTCCCTCTCCCCCAATGTAATTGGTAAGGCTATAAATAAAGTAGGCAATCTCTGGCTAGTAAGATATTGAATAGGTTTTAACCATGATATGGCTATCTGTCTTAAAAATTTAAGGGCGTTTTTATTTATTTGTTTACACCGCGGGTGTAAGATACGCTCCCTGGAAACAATTTGTCTCATTGTGGAAAGTGTGAAAATATGGGAACAAAAATAACTGCATACCTAAATCCTACCATTGTGTTTCTGGGAACTAAAAATGCTGCTGTTCTGGCTTTTACTCTCTTTGAATATCTCCCTGTAGCCTTATCTTTCCATTGTGCTGGCTGTTTATTGCAACATCTTGGCATTGGTTTTCATGACTGTGCATGTGGCCCTACCTTAAGGTGAGCGAAAGCCATGCAGGTAAAACCCCAGTAGCCCTTTTGAAAGGATGCTACTTCTCCCTGCAGCTAACCCAGAATCTGTCCTCACTTGCATAGACTTCTCAGGGCTGCCCATGCAAGGTGAAATGTAGGTGGCTCTAAATTGCTTAAACCCTATACGCCCACATGGAGCTCTTGTTTCCTGGCTTGGATGACTTTAAAGCTCCTGTCACAGTGCACCAAAACAGCTGGATGAAAAGCAAAAACCTCTGTTGGCCAAAGGTTTTATGCATCCTGACAAATGTCCCCAAACAGACTAATAAAGGAAAGACAATGACATTCACAGAAGTAGGCCTAAAAAGCAAACGTTATTTTCTTCGCTCTCCTAGGTACTCCTGTTGCCATCCGTGGCACGGGTCCCGAGTAGCCTGATTAATTCTCCAATCTATGAAAACTAGATTTATTTTAATAGAACTCTTGCACAATGTAAGACTGGAGACAGGGAAACGCTGAGTTTGAGAGCAAAGCAAAGCCACACAAATGCAGTTTCTAAACTAGGTAAAGGAGGCTTTTGTAGGAGATTTCATGCAGCAGTTGGCATTGGCAGTATTGCAAAAAGAGATGTATTCTGTTGTGCTCTGTTTGATCAAGTGCTAAACCCGTGTGATCAATAGAGAGACAGATGTCGGGTGCAGATGGCGATGCCGTGATACCTGGGGCAGCGCAGGCCTGCCAGAATGACAGAATGGGAACAGGGAAGAGCAGCAATGCAACAGAATGTGACAAATGAAATTAGGGTTTATACTAGTCGATAATTTACAGCTAATACAAAGTGACAGAATTTTTCAGTACCCAGTATATTTTACTTCCAGTAATGCTATAGCCAATAAAGGCATATTTCATGCAACATAATAAAATGAAAGCTGTGGGGAAATATAGTCCAACCATTTTTTATTATGTTACAACTTTTAAAATTGATCCCTGAGAGAATGCTAATAGCATGCAAGTCTTGTTAGAGTGACGTCTAAAGGCATTTTATCTGCAAATTTATAACAGCCCCATCACTTACTCTCATTGTACATTAGACTTCTAAGTTGAAAACAGCTCTGTAGTGACGGATCTGCATACTCTCTGCTTTAAAAGATATATTATTTAAGACTCCGTGTGTTTATAAAATTATAAAAACACTGATTAATTTCAGCTTACTCAATAAACATTTTCATTCCCCGTATTAATGGGAATGTTTAAGCAGTCACCTGTGTAATTAAAAATGAAAATCTAAGCACATATTAAATTTTTTCCTTCACAGCCAGAACAAAGGCCATGATTAATATATTTGGAACCTACTTTATTCCGTAATTCAAAATACATCGATAAGTACCCTGAAGTGACAACTTTTATGATGCTGGTTAATGAGTCCTTTTCTGACTTTGCTAAATTTCCCCCCATTCTTGAACACACCCTTCGACATATTCTGGTGTCACCTGTCAATAAACTGGTGGATGAGCAGGGCCCATCCTGAAGCAAAACTATGTAGGGGGCTCTGTACTCTCCATTCTACCTTCACCTCCTTTAATTCTCCTCCCCCCTGAGGTCCTGGTGTTCTGAAGCTATGCCGTGGCTGCAGAAAATGACTTCACAGAACTGCCGATCAGTGGAACCTGTCTCCCCACCCACTTTCCCCTTATTCAAATATTCTCTGAACAGTAGAGTCCTGGTATCTCTCCCAGGACTTTTGTGACCATACCCAAATGAAACTGTCCAGGTGAAAGGCCACAACCAATTCTGACCTCATAGAAGGCATATTGGTGTGTTTAGGAATTTCCTTACACTTCTACTGGTAGAGTAATGGGGAGCCTCGCCCACAACTTCCTCTGACAATGACAGATACATATTTATAATATTACTAGGAGATAATCTATGCTTTCAACACGCTTTACTAAATGCCTGCTTTGTGAGCAACAACAAAAACAAAAACAAAAAAAAATCTCAAAGCATGTCCTTTAGTGGAAATAATCACCATCATCTTTCACCGGCTCAGGTGGGAGCGCCCACAAACAATGGCATCAGTGTAGGAGAACAGACCGTAATGCCCGGTACAGCTCTGAAAACACTGGGAGTCTTGCTTAGTCAAGCCAAGACTCGGAAGCTTAAAGTCACATACACATATTCATTCACTCATTCATTCATTTCTCTCTCTCTCTCTCTCTCTCTCTCTCTCTCTCTCTCTCTCTCCTTTTTCTCTCCTCTTGCCTCTACACACAACAGTAGTTACTTTCAGCAACTAGGCCTAATTATGCCTATTATCCGTAACTGTACTATAACTCAAGCTAATCAAAACTTAAGTAGGAAAGTTTCCTATAGATGAGCCCAAGGCTCCAAATACAACAAAAGGTTACAATCACTAGAATAACACAGCAATAATAACATTCAAAATAGTTCAACATACATTATGCTTTGGGACTTTATATTTCAGTTGTTCATTTGATTTTAACATCCACAACCACAACAATTCTCCATGTTTTAGGATTTGCAGTAGTGAAATATTAGTAATGAATTGATCAAAAGCCTTAATTCATTCTTCTGAAAAGGAGCCTAGTTTCCATGTGCTTTCCCAAGCTATTCTGATCTATAAGAGCTGTTATAGAAAGTGCAGGCACTATTAACTCTGAAGGCTCACACAGAAAGCATGCCTCAGGTAGTTGGTGTGTTATGATATGAATGGGTCATTCATTTTGAGAGACATCCACAGCTGGACCCAGAACCATTATAGGAAATGCATGCCTGACAGGAAAGGGCTCTCTGGCCTGTGTTAACAGGCATCTCTTTATTTGGGTCATGGCATTCCCTTCCAAAGACATTTTTAATACACCATTTGATAGGGGCGAGCTGGAGTTTAGCAAGGTTGTAAGGTATTTACTGGATTCTTACCTTTATGTAACTCATTTCACACATAAAAATGGGTAAGCTTAGGCTCGTAAGAAACCATTTCATTTGCAAGCTTTAAAGACTCACCCGAAGTTGTCTAATAGCAGCAGTATTTATTGGCGTGGCACTATCGCTTCATACCATCTGTCAGAATTGGTCTTTGAGTCAGCCAAAAGGAACCAAAGTACGAGCCTTTTAATTTTAAAGATGAAGAAAATTAGACCCAGAGAAATTAGATGGATTTTTCGCATTCTCATAGTATCACATGCATTATACTGGAAAAGAATCCAGTTCTCTCGATTTTTGCCATCATGACCAAACATAACCAGATTGCTAGCAGACCTGGGTTCCCTCACTGGGGCAAGACTCCTTTCAATAACATCAGCCTCTTATATACTTCATGGGGTAGCTCAAATCCCATCTTGTTTCTGAGGCTTCCAACTCCTATAGGCAGAATAATTTTCTACTCCCCTAAACTCATCCAGCAATTGATATCACATGATTCAGCTTGACACACAGGTAGTATAGGTAACACAACGTGTGTGTGTGTGTGTGTGTGTGTGTGTGTGCTCATGACCCAACTGGATAATGAGTTCTGAAGGCCAAGAAACTTGACTTTCTTAATATCTTGACGTGTAATCCTAGTAGATGTGATAAAATAACAGAGGCATGTATGCATGAATGAACACAACCATGACATCTTTTCATTCCCCATGACCCTCTCTGCTTGGCTTATTGGTGGCCTGTAAGAAGGATACCTCCTTAGTGTGCCCGATCAATTCCAAGAATAATGACATCCCTTTATTTAGCAAATACATGTGTTTGCCTACATATGCTAGTCATTCTGATAGGCTCAAAGGATGATCATAAGCAGAACAGGCAGGACTTGCTTTTCTAGTGCTGTGGGAGGAGAGACTCTGAATTAGTTGAATTCAACAATCAGCCAGTTAGTTACTAGGTATATCTGGAGAGAGTTCAGAGGCTTTTTGGAGAGAGAGTGTTGAACAGTGAAATCTAACCTATGGCGTGTGCTCAGGGACTGCTTCCCTGATAAAAAAGAATGACCTGCAATGTGGGAGATTATTGGCCATGCAGAGGGAATAGCTGTGGTAAGTAAGGCCTGGGCCAGGAAGAGCTGTGTCAATGTGCCTGGAGCATAGGGAAAGATGAAAATCATGTGTATAGAAAGTAGCTGATGAGTTATGCAGAAGGCTGTTTCTTTTAGGGCCTTGAAAATATATAGGTCTTTATGCAAATATATTCTTACAAAATTAAAAAGAAGGTCGAGCTGCATGGTTTGTCAGCAGTGCTGAGGCTTCACTTAAGCAGCTCTGTGCTGAAAACCATTTCAACCACCACGCACATGTCCAAAGCCTCTTTTAAGTTATTACATTTAATTAATTAAAGGTGATTTTTAGACGCAATTTTTATTTAAAATAAAGTCAAACATAAATGTCCTTATATTCTAAAGATTTTGGGTCCACAATGTCACTCAAAAGTGATAAAAGGGAATTGATAGTAAATATGCCAAGGCAAGGATATATGATTTTTATTTTGTGGTATAGTTTCACATTTTTTTTTCTTCTGGTTTTTAAGGAGACAACCTGAAGTTCTTTAAGGATAGGATTACAAAAATATGCATTTGAAAAGGAACAAACCAAGTTTTGAAATAATTTCAGATATGATTTTCAAATAGGAGATAGACTTCAGATAAAAACAGAAGCAAGTAATAGGATGTACCTTTCAGGCCTGAGTCATGCTAGCTTGATGTATAATCAGAAAAATATTTTTGAGCACCTTCTCTGAACTAGGGATTTTCTGTGTGCTACATAATCCTCCCAACAACTGTAGGAAATGTAAAAAGTTTCCTCATCTTACAGAGAAATTAACTGAGGCTCAGAAATGGCAAGCAATTACTCAAAGCAGTAATGTTAAAATGAGTAAAGTATAATGGAATACACAAATCTGTAATCATTACAACTTTTTAAGAAGTACTAAACTGTCAGAGCATTTTAGTCTTCGGGGACATATTTCTATGAGCAACATGAACATTTCATTTACCAATGTCCGCTGTCATCTTGGGACATAGATCCAGTGGACTGTGAGTCCTGCCTAAGAGACCTCTGTTATAGAATAGCAAAGGAAAAATCTAGCATCCTTTTTTGATGAATACAGAGTAAGGACTTTGAGCATTTGGCCTCTCTATACTTTGACCCCTTATGTTTCACATTTCTTTAACCATAATGTGTGTTTATGAATATTGGTTGAATAAGAAGCTGAATAATTTGATGAAAATTACCTCTGACCACCTTCTGTTTTGGGCTACTGAATCTGATTAGGTAGTGCTGGCCCCTAAATTATAAAGTCAGAAATAGAGGAAATTGGTTGACTGCACTCTGAAACTCTGAAAGTTTTTATCTTTCTAAATTACTTCTCTTTGTGTGTGTATATATATTATGTATTTAGATGTGGAAGGGCTAAGAGAAATTCCATATTCCAAGAATATTGGAATGGGCATTTTTAAGTACCACTAATTCTTCTTTGGCCTCAAGATGATGTGACACACTGGTTTGTGTAAAAATATCTATTTCTTTGAATTCCCTTACAAGTTCTTTGTGTATTGTTTCTCTGCTGTGAAAAGTATAGAACAATGGAAGGCATACTACTTTATGGACTTTTAAAATGTGAATATTTTGTTAAAAGTTAAAAGTATGATGGAAAACAATGATACCAAGAATATAGATTTCATGATCTAACCCCTAGTAATAGAGTAGAAACTCAATACATTAGTAATAGGTCTATGATCCAAACACCCAACACACAAAATTTAGATGAAGGAAGATTTCTTTGCCCATGATTCTGGAGAGGCTCAGATGTCATAGCCCATCTTTGATCTGGCTTTTATTATAACTGTACTTCCTCAGGGCATCCAGGCTGGGAGAAGAGAGAGCAAGGGGAGGGGTTGTGGGACACATGTAGTCTCCAAAGCCACACACCCAGGGAACCACCTCCAGTCATTCCTTTTCTTTGGAGGCCACACACCAAGGCACCCACTTGGGAGCATGGCTTTCTCCAGAGCATGAAGTCCAACCGACATTTTACTTCAAACCATAACAATATAATATAAGAACCAAAATGCAAATAATGTGGATTATTTTAGTGTTTCTTCTTTCCATAAAGCATATATAATTATATATGTTAATGCATAGCCCTTTGAGAATCCCTTTGTAAACTAATTGTACTGCCTCTGTGTTCTTGACCTACTCAAGAATATATGGACTGATAGTATTAGTTCCAAGATACAGCATCTTAGGTTAAAGCATTACTAACTTTCTACCCTTGTAGAAAAATTTGAATACTCTGATCAGTGACAGACAGCCCACTGATTTTTTTTTTTTTTGAATGGAATTTTTGTTAATACATAGGCCATGGAGTTAACACAAATTCTCGACTCCAATAAAGTCAGCCTCCAAAGGTCCTGATTATAGGAGGGTTCATAGCTCACTCTACTATCTAGCTTCTCCAACCTTCATTTTGGTGTCACCTATATCATGTTAAGCTGGCAGAACTCCTTGTGAGTGGGCACGATGTCAACATAACAGATGGCTCTGATCTGGGCATGCCAAGGGACCAGTATGTGCATCAAGTTTTACTATTAGAAGTGGAATTTCCATCCAGGAGTATTGTTCATATAAATATTTTTGCACATTTATGGTTTTTATCTTTAAAATTAATGCCCTAAGCCAGGCATGGTGGCACACGAATGTAATCCTAGCATTTGGGAGGCTGAGACCAGAGGATCCGGGTTCACGGCCAGCCTCAGCTACTTAGTGAGGCACTCCGGAACTTAGTGAGACCCTGTTTCAAAATAAAGAATAAAAAATAGGGCTGGGGGTGTAGCTCCCTGAGTTCCATCCCCAGTACCGCAAAAAAAAAAAAATAATAATAATAAAATTAATGCCCTAAGCTATGTTACACACACACACACACACACACACACACACACACACAAATATATATATACACAAACACACAATATATCATAATTGCTATAGAATTTTAAAAAACACATATAACTAGATTTGGGACATAAGTCAATGGCACAGGCCTGATAACATATGATATACTCTTTAGTCTTAGGGAAGCATTTCCACCTCACTCCATTGTTAAAATTTAGAAAACCTTTATAAGTATGGCTGGTATTTCTCATGTTAACTTATGTGCTGAGCCAAATTTTTTTAAATTCCTATTCAAATTTCTTTAAATAAATATGAAAAAACATATAAAAATGTTTGTAGAAGATATATACTAGAGAAAAAGTTCAAATATCACATCAATCATAATGATTATATTTCTCTTTTTTGTAGCTTCTCTTGTTCTGTTCAGCTTTTCAAAACTCAATCTGTGATCTGGAAAACAAAACAAAATTCTAATAATTTAAGACTGTGGAATTATGAGCATATATAAATCCCTCGGGCCTGATGTTTTGCAGCCAATACCTATTTTGTAGATTCCTAGCATACAGAATACTATCAAGTGCATATTTTTCAAAAATGCAACAGACAATTGAGGTCTGAAAGCTAAACAGGGCCAATCTTTGGGAATGATAGTCTGAAATCAATGATATAAATCACTCCCCAAAAGGAAACCAGGGCCAAAAACAGAGTAGCAAATGGAATGCTCTGTCTAGGGCCAATGCCTTCTAGGACAATACCTCCAGCAGGTGATAGTTTGCAATCTGCCCTAGTTGAAGCTTCCAGGGAATAGTTTTTGCTATTCCAAGTAAAATAATTACGAGAAGGGAGCAGAGCAAACAATTCTGGTACCCCCATTCCATGCTATGTCTTTAATTTTCAAGCAAACTTACACACTAACCTTCTGAGGTAGACAGCATAAGGCCCATTTTCCAGATGAGGAAACTGTTTCTCCAGAGAATTAAGTAAATTGCCCAAGGCTATTCAGATGCTAAATATTCAGAGCTTCCTCACCCACAATTGTCAGATTTTGAAAAGGCTACTCCTTTGCACTGTAGCATCATGATTATCTTTGTAACCTAGTAAAAGAAATGAAACCATTACGTGACCTTGGAGATTCACTCAGGATCTAGGGGTTGTTTTTCATGTCTAAGAGAAAGGAGTCACAAACATACTGGTCCCAAGAACGATTGGAGCCAACCTACTCCGTAGCTGATTAGCTTAGCAGAGAGGCGTCTATTGATGCAGAGAATCTGCCCTTCTCAGAAACCCTGGAATTCAAAAGATACTAGGATTTGAGTACAATATTTTACTGACCAAAATATTAGCCTGTTTGTCTTATTTTAAGTCCTTTTAAGATTAATTGGTGACTATGCCAGCCTCTTTTTGATCCTCTAACCTATAATTATGACAACAAGGGAAGAGAAGTACAATCCATTTCCTTCCAAACATGTGCCAAACCTTAAAATTAAAGAATTTTAATGATAAATCAACATTAGTGATTATCATGGGGAAGATTTGGATTTTCATAAAAATATTTTGAATTCTTAGGGATATAGTGTGTGTGTGTATGTGTGTGTGTGTGTGTGTGTGTGTGTGTGTATTGTGTGCACATGAAAGCACATATTCAAAACCAAATTTTCTCAGAAATAAGTTTTCAAAAATAAAGTTTGCTAAATACACTCAGGATTTCCACAGGTAATTTTCTTCTATTTCCATTTGGAATATTTGTAGATACTCATTTTCTGTATTTTTAACTACTAATTTTTACTTTATTTCTTTTTTCCAATAATCTACTAAACCAAAAGTTCAAAAGAATTTAGTGTTTTCTTTTAGGGGAAAAGAAATCTCAGTCTTCTTATGATTCAAAGAAGGTTGTAAGTTAAATTGTCCTAAAAAATGTGAAAGGGAATGACGATTTCATTCTGAGACCCTTGACTCTATTATATTTCCCTTGCAAAATAAAGCGTGTTTTTTATGATTATTTTTTTCTCTTAGTTTCATGGTACATTGCTGTGCTTGATACGATTTCAGGGTAATTTTATAGAATTTTGTAAATGACTTAAGTGATGTAATGCGCTGAAATACACAGTAAGGTGTTTTAAAATCTGTCATTTCCATTTGGGAGAAAAAAAAAAAAACAAATATAAAATAAGCTTTTGAAAAGAAGTCAAATTCAGAACCCCTAGTGTGCAGAGAAGTTTGATTTACCTGTCTCCACCTCTCTCCCTTTCCTTCAGGCAAACCCGGGCTCTAGCTTTCAGAATTCATAATAACCTTTGATTTTAAACAGTTAGTATAATGTTCTCTGTTTCATATAGGCGCAAAATTCTTATAGGCTTCAGGACCAAATGGTTGGCATACAGTGTGTCACTTTATTTCCCTAGTGAACACGGCCAATAACAGGCTTTATTTGGTTTTGATTTTAACATAAACCATCTTTTTGAAGTCATTGAATCATTGAATATGGATTTTGCTGCAAAAAAGAAAAATATTACTTATTGTAATTTTGGTTTTCTAGCTCTTAATAATTTCATAGTTATCTGGATAGTACTAATGATTGGTTTAACCTAGAACATAAGACAGGTTGTTTAGAATTCTTGCATCTTTTCATATTTTTTCCACATCCTTCCAGCCACTGTCACTTTCCCCTTAATAAAGCTAATCCACTCCGCATTTAGCCACACTATGCCAGTGTGATTTACATTTTGATTCACCGTAACATTCTAACTTTTCACATTATTTCATTCTCAAGTTCCAGTTGCTTTATTTAATAGATTGTCCTTTGATCTCATGGAGACGATTGCATTTTACTTCTCTAATGAAGCTTGTATTATTATAACCAGAGTGAACGCTGTACCAAATACTAGAAGAAATCCCAAAGGAAGCATGTGTTTCTCCACAGAGGTTGGGGAAAAGCAGCATAATTCATTTTTGAGAGTTATCAGGCAGTTTGTCCCCAAAACCCTATTTCATGCCATTATTTCATTTAGCATTCCAAGGCATTTTGTAATGATGACATATTTTCAAGGTTTTCTGGGTTATTTCTAACAACTAACCAGTTAAGTAAGTTAATGTGCTCTGTATTCAACAGACAGATTTCACAAGAGAAAAATAAGGCATGCAGCGTGGCCTCTTGTTTCTGATATTTTTGGCAAATATTTTGTCCTCTTATTTACACTTCAATAATTTGTCACTGGCATTTCTGGAAATTAATTTTCAAAGTGCCTCATGCAATTTACTCAAGCAGGAATAAAAACTTAGCTGAAATTTCACTGGTGGAACTGGATGTGAAAACCGTGGTTTAAAACTATACTCTGTTATGTGGTTATCTTTAAGGCTTTTATCTTCATAGCTTTATCTACTTCGACCAAAAGAAGGGATTAAAGATAAAGTGTAGAACATGGAGGGAGAAAAAGGAAGTCTAATCCACTGAAACTTGGAAGATTGTGTCTGTAGTCATAACCAGTACAGATTTATGAAAAGTCCTGCTTTTTGTTAACTATTAATGTCAGACCTCAAAAGCTGTGTACCCTCTCACTCATTTTGTGTTCCCTCCCAAAGTTTTGGCTTGTACATATAATTACATATTATCTGTGTAGATCGGCTTGATTCCTTATAATCAAAAGCGGTGGCCAGGGTGAAGCTTTCCTTCTGGGAGGTCCTAATAAGTAGCTTGAGGTTCCTCCTATAGGCAACGGGAGCCATGCAAAGATCTTGCTTCAGGGAAGAACAGGGTCAGTCTTGTGTTTGGGCCAAGCATTCGTGCAGAAGTGCAGGAGACTGATTGGAAGAATAAGAGGCCAGAAGTAAGGGGGTAGATCATTACAATGTAGAGTTGATGTGTCAGAACCTTATCACTGGAGGTGAAGGGAAGGAAACTTGGAAGAATTGTGTGTGTGTGTGTGTGTGTGTGTGTGTGTGTGTGTGTGTGTGTGTGTGTTACTGGGGATTGGACCCAGGGGCATTCTACCTCTGAACCATACTGCGAGCTCTATTTTATTTTGAGACAGGATCCCACTAAGTTGAAGAGGGCCTCACTGTGTTGCTGAGGCTGGCCATGAACTTGGAATCCTCCTGTCTCAGCCTCCCAAGGACTGGGTGACAAGCGTGAGCTGCAAGATTTTTGGGAAGTACAATTGGCAGGGTGTTTGTGATTGACTGGCTATGGAAAGTCAGAACAATGAGGAATCTAATATGATTCCACATTTTCAAGAAGATTAATCAGACTTATTCAAGAAAATCCATTTCTCAGGCCTTGTAAATCTGGTCAAAAAACAAATACTGGACCCTGATAAATGGGCTATATTGTCAGTCACTTTCTCAGACCAAATTTCTGGTTCATTATTCAATTTTTTCCTGAAATTAGTCATTGTGCCAAAAGCTCAGATACTAGCCCAAAGGAGTTTAAAGATAATTGTATTTTTCCCAATGGGGGCTATAATTCAGGAAATAGTCAAGTGATTACAAAATGATCAATAGTAAAAAGTATGAGTAAAAATAAATTCATATCAGAGGAGCCTATTTGACCACCATGAAACTTGGCCTGTGTTCTTAGAACAGAGTAACTATTTATAGGGATTTGAATGACAGACAAAGATACAAGGAGGGAGAATGAGTGCAGTGCATAGCTGTGGTTTGAAGGCAGTGGACTTGGGGAGGGGGTGGAGGGGAAGTGCAGTCTGGAAAACAAACAGGTGTAAAGATTTCAAATGATGTGCTTTACAGAACGGAATTTGATTTTACATACTGTCCTCTATAGTGACTTTAAAATTGTTAAATGAGAACCGTAGCCAGCAATGCATGCAAAATATTCATTCATTGTTGTAAACTAGAAAAAAATATTGCTTTTATGCAAAGAGAATGCTATTGTAGAATTTTAAAAGGCATGGAAATAAAAGGCTCAGGATTGGAGCGATTTAAACAAACTCACTAGAATATAGTAGATGATTAAAATACAATCTATAATTACATTACACTGGTATCAGGTAAGGATAAAAGCCTATAAATACACTGGGGTCGGGGTAAGCATAAAAAATGAAACAGTTATTTGAATAATCTGAGATCAAGTTGCAGTAATTAAAAACGAATGTATTATTCAAATGAAGGAATTAGGTTACAACACTCCTCGTATGAAAATATTATTGTGACAGACTGAAATAAGTTGAAAATGATTTTGATTAAAAGTGGGTAGAGGAATGTAATAACTTTCACTGGGGAAAAATAGACAATCAGGGAATATATATACATATATATATATATATTTATATATATATGCCAGATGAGAGACTGAGACTATTTGAGTGCTTTTGCTATCTTAAACTTGCAACAGCTGAGCTTCTCTTGCAATTTTATTAAATGATTAAATTTCCAAAATCATCAAGACTTCCAGTTTCTTTCCCAAAAAATGTAGATGATTGGGGAAAAAAAAAACATTTTATTTTTTAGAAATATACACAAACTGAGATTGGGTGCAAAGAAAGCTATTTATTACTTTGGTCTATTTTATAGTTAAATGATAAAATAACTTTGTTTACAGAAAACATCTTCAGTTAAACATATAATTGCATATGTCAGATACCGAGGCAAAACTCACCTTAATGAGGGAACACATAGGTAAATATTCCCTTGCCTCCTCTGCCCCTCTCTTCCCCCACTCTCCTCTTAAAAGCAGCATTCATTTATACCGTATTCAAAGATTTATTCATACATCTTCCCTTCTCACTTGTAGAAACTGCAAAGTTAAAATCCACATGTATTATGAAAAAAACAAAATGACCTCCTAGATACAATAACATTAATAAAAGCAACTCCTGGGAAAGTAGCAGCATCTATTAAAAGCAGAATAAATTTTTGAACTATTTTTAATAAATGCTTCTCAAAAGTAGGCAGCATAATGTTTTTCTTAGATATTTTTGCCATTGCTATTAGAGTTTTATTACTAAAGTCAGAGAATATATTTGAACAATATACTTTATGGGAACTCCCTCCATGTCATACAATAAACAGGTTTAAAAAACTAATGGCATGCTATGAACACTTAACAATCTTTTTTTTTTTTTTTTTTTTGCCTTATTAGTTGATAGATCAGACTCCTGTTGGTTAGTTTTCCCTAGATTTTACCTGGAAAGTATAAAAACATCTCTATAACCACAGAACCATTCTTTCTATCTGTTCACTAGGACTACCTTGCTACCTTCATTACAATATCATTAGTCACCTGCAAGTTGTACAGCCTGAAAGAGTGCACATCTAAATTACAACCCATCATCAATGCTCTCTCCCAAAAGGATAAGGATCCTTTGTCAAAGTGTACAATCATGAAAGCTTTCTGTCTGTTCCACTGCAGACCTGATTGTGCATCTGTAACTGAGAATTACACAGCAAAGAGCCTTGGAGTGGACACACTTGGGTTCTAGTTGCATTATGTAAGATCTTTGCAGATTTGGATTATTTGTCTCTGTAAGTCTGTATTTCAGTGGATAATGACACAAAAAATGAGATGTCATAATAAGCACTTAACATGCTAACCAGTATTACACAACATAATTAACTACAAATGATCATATAAGATTCCTACACAGGAAGACAAGTTACTCCCACTGCAGATAAACACACACACACACACACACACACACACACACACACACACACACACACAGGTTTTTTGGCCTTCACCCACCTTATTGGGGATCAACTTTCTTTATGTCTAACAATTCTAGGACCCCTCCATGGTTCCTATCAGTGATAAATATTTACAATCTTATAACAACATTTGATACAATAAGATAAAAAAATATATACTTAGAGATTTGCAAATCATCCTGTCTTCTTTCAGTATCTTATTTGGAAGGATGAAGAAAGAAGTTGAGTTTTTTGTTTGTTTGTTTTGTTTTGTTTTTCCTGCAAGAATAGTTTGCCACCTGCCAGAATTTTCATATCTTCAGTGGGTTTTTATAATATTTTACTTTATATCCTCTGAAAAACATTCAACTACAAAGAAACGTGATCACTTATGAAGTACATAATACACACACACACACACACACACACACACACTTCTCTTCTCTTCTCTTTTTCTTTTTTTCTAAAGGAGACCTTTCACATTCTTGGTAAGCTAGATTTAGCCACTTGGGCTACACTAGATAAACATCAGGATCTATCCTGGGTTGATTTTAGCCACTCGGTTGCTTTGATTCATGCTCTGATCCAGGGTCCCTTTTTGGCTTTACTGAGCCATTTCCTGGCCCTGGTGTAACTTCCTACTATGGAATACTTCAAGGATTCAGATAAATGTTCTTCTCTAGACAGAAAAAAAATTCTTTTTGTCTACTCCTAGACTCCTCTCCTTCACCTATTTTTATTTTTCTAGGGGGTTCTAAGAAGGGCATCCATGTTTCTGACTTAATCGTAATTTTACTTATGTCAGAACTTTGCTTGGTTCTTAAGTATTGCAATCCTGTAATTAGTTAATCTTGAATTTTTATTTTTATGCTATATTCCCTTTGCCCATTTTTCCTCTTATCACTGCTTATAAAACATTACCACAATTTGTCCTTAGCCTGACCCCACCTCTGTTGAAATCTTTTTCAAGCCTTAATTATATCCTGTCTTGATTTTTTTTCAGTTCCTTCTTCAGCAATCTTCCACTCCCTAATTTTTGGGCTTTACTTAATACTTCAACTGAATCATCCTGGTGTACAGGGACACTGTGTATACAGGGAGAAAAAATGTTATAACCTCAGTAATATATCTCCTTCTTTTACTTCCACCTTTTGGAGGTATTAGAGATTGAACCCTGGAGAATTCTATGTCTGAGCTACATCCCCAGCCCTTTTTTATTTTGAAACAGTGTCTCACTAAGTTGCTGAGAGTCTCCTTAAGTTACTGAGGCTGACCTCAAACCTATAATCCTCTTGTCTCAGCTTCCTAAGTACTGGTATTACAGGTATGTACCACCACACCAGCCTGGTTTCATTTCCACTTTATTAGTTATAGAAGGAAAGGAAATCAGTAGTACCTTCTTTACCTGTGCCCAAATTTTATTGAAAAGAGGGTTGAGCCGGGCGTGGTGGCGCACGCTTGTAATCCCAGCATTCGGGAGGCTGAGACCGGAGTATCCGGGTTCGAGGCCAGCCTCAGCTACCTAGTGAGGCCCTCCGGAACTTAGTGAGACTCGGTTTCAAAATAAAGAATAAAAAATAGGGCTGGGGGTATAGCTCAGAGGTAGAATGCCCCTGGGTTCAATCCCCAGCACCGCAAAAAAAAAAAAAAAAAAAAAATGATGAAAAGAGGGTTGATCCCCTCCCCCCAAAAAATATCACCTTCATATTCTTTTTCTCTTTATGTTTTAATTTTTATCTGATTATAGGTACAATAGACAGCAGGCTGATCTTTTAACTATCTTTGTTCTAGGAAATTTAGAGCTGAAAGAGTGAATCATGAAAATATGGGGAAGAATTACAGCAAGGGTTTGCAGTATCCTAATGGATTTAGCATCTCCTACGTGTCAATAGGAGAGTTTCCTTCACGATTCTCTGTATCTATTTTCCTTATGATGTGGGTTTGCCTGTTCCTCGCAGCGCTCTGTGGGACAGCTGGAGAGCTGAGCCACCGGCGTGATGCTCTACCGCTCCTCTCGGAGTATATGTCTTGGAGCTTGTGAATGTTAAAACAAAAAAGGTTTCCATCTTAAGGAAAGTAGCCAAAAAGAGCACAATACAAAACCATGTGACTTTTTCCTAAAAAAAAAAAAAAAATCTTTCTGTTCTATTTCTAAATTCTATTCACCTGGCAGCTCATGACTGAGGATCTCTCCATTATTGTGAGTAAAAAGGAGATCACACACTCAGTTTTGAGACAGTCTCACACAAACCTCTACCTTCAGCCATGTTTTCCACCCATAACCACACCCTATAGGATGCTATTTTGCTGCTGAGGTACTAAGTTCTCTTCTATTCTCCTAAATAATACCTCAGCTACTTTAATCCATTAACCCAAAAGCGCCACATAGAAATTCAAGACTAAGATGTAATAGTAGAGCATTCTGATCATCTGGCTGCCAAAACAAACATCAAGCAAATATAAAAAAGCCTTTCACAGTGAGGAAGGTGCTTCTTAGAGACTTAGGTAACGGGGTAAATTCAAGAGAATATCATCCAGCGCAGAAAGCCATAAATGCCAATCTCCTGGCCTTTCCTCCAAGAATCCATGTCTGGGTCACTTTTCTTGTTCCTGCTTTGCTCACTCCTGGTCTCCTGAAGATGCAAACACTGCAGGGTGAGGTCTGTTTTTGACCTGGACATTGGTAAATGAAAAGAAATATATTGACATAACTTTTAACATGAGGCAAGTTAATTTTTGTGATGAACTTTTTGACAGACCGAACTCCTGAGTGTCAAACTCTTCTCTTTCACTCTTCCCCACCTGTCTGATTTTCCTACCTGAGCTGCTATGCTCTAATTGAGAAGAAACTCCTCTAAAAGGATTCCCCATTTCCTCCCCCTTGTCTCCTTCCTCCTCATGGTAGTCCTCTTCCTCCTTGTTTTCCTTCTTTTTGGTGGTGGTACTGGGGTTTGAGCCTAGGGGCTTCCACTTCTGAATCTCTAAGCTAGACCCCCAGACCTATTCGGTTTTTTTGTTTGTTTGTTTTAAACAGGATCTCACTGAGTTCCCAAGGGTCTCGATGAGTTGCTGAGGCTAGCCTTGAACCTGCAATCCTTCTGTCTTGAGTATGAGGATTGCAGGCATGTGCTACCATGCCCAGCTTCCCCACTCTCTTCTTCTTGGTCTCTTCAGCCTTTATTCAAGACTCATACCTGAGGGGACTAATGAGATGCAAATAAAACATGAACCTATTTAACCCAATCCTGTCCCCACACCTAAGACTGATCAGTGAAACACTGTATTCTCCCTTTTTTCCTCAAGGGAGTGATAACAGCACACTATTCTACAGCCAAATGACACCAATCTGAGGATGTTTGTGTCTACTTGGGGATAAAAACTGAATTTTATTGTTAATCTTGCTGGAAACAGGATGCTCTTAACTATAGCATTGACCCTTTTGTGCCAATTAAAACACGGTAAAATCTAGCATTCCAAACTGCACAATAAAATGGAACAGAAGGCCATACAAGGCTTAAAAATTGCTTGGCTCTGGCTTGATGGTCACATGAGCAAAAATTTGAGATTTTGCAGTTCATTCCCCTAAGATCACCCACTCATCTGCAGCGCCTTGGCAGAGGGCCACCCGCCTTCCATGCTGCCTTTCCTAACTCCACCGTGAAGGGCCGACCTTGAAAGTCGGGTTTCCAAAGCACCAGGCAGAGCTAGGACTCCCTTTCTGTTTGTGGACTTTGAAGGTGTGGGAGCCCCACCTCTTTGAAACTGTACGATGTGCTATTATGTTGGCTGAGTACTTGTTTTTAATTTCTCCTCTTTTACTAATGCTAATACAACTGGTAAGAGATGCTGATGTTCTTAAATGGTGGTCAGACTAGGTAGCAAACACACTGTACGGATTCTAAAAATGGGCCCCTTAAGTAGACTTTCTGAATGATGATGGTGAGATACAGCATGATGTTTATGAGTGGTTATTCCCACAGAGGTTTGCAAGATGGCTTTTCCCTCCCTTCAATGGGACTTTACTAGAAACTTTAAAGGTCTAGACCACTGTTAAGCAGCTTTACAATTGAAACTCTGGTCCAGGACTTCCACCTAAGGATGATAAGGATTGAGACTATAGCGAAACTGTGAGTACCTTTGACATATTTAGGGCCAAATTAAAGTCAAGTGAGAAAAATCACTCAGTTCCCTACAGACAGAATGATAGTAAGATGTGGGAGAAGGTGAGTGTGGAGGAATTTATAGGGATGCTCAGGTAAAATTCCTCACACCGCTTGATTGTCATAAGAAGGAAACAAATATGACTAATTATAGGTGCTTAATGATTAAAATAATGAAATTTAAAGTTGAGAGCAGAGTATTCTCATAAGGAGGAGAAAGCAGTCAGGGGAAATGGGAATAAAAACAGAACATCACTTCAGACTGACTTTGCACAATATTACATTCCATTTACATGTATAATAATCTTTACTGTTCAACAACCGTGGTGTGGTCTTATTTTCCTCCTTGGCACAAACAAATAATTTTCCACAAAATTAAAGAGTCAGCCTATGCGTCTTGGTGAACAGCAAATATCCGCTCAAAAAGTACTGTTTTGAGAGGACTTTAAAATATTTATGATGCAGATTATAAACCCATTCAAAAATAAGACTTCAGAATTATTTATATAATAAGGCAAGATGCTGAACCAGAGCAAATAAATTGTGATTCTTTTTCATTTAAGCAGAAAGTTTAGCTCTATTCACTTTGTGAGTTTATGTTATACTTCAGGAACCCAAGCTTACATTCTTTTCCTGTTTCAGGGTGAAAAAGTTACATCTTTGTGTTTTGTTATCTTCACGTGACCACATGATTTGAATGCAGGACCATTTAGACAAACATTGGATAGTCTGTAAATTACCACAAAGTTGTTCAATCAATTAACATAAATCTTTGGGGATTATAAAGCTTGGTGTAGCAACTTCACATTTAACATAGAATGGAATTAAATAAATAAATAAAGCTCGTATTTTCTATTCTTCTGGATGGCCTCATCAAATGCACTGAGCGCCACCTGCTGGTTATTACTTTTTCAAAACTATTTTCTTTCCAAATCAATCCTTTGAAATTGAGACGAGGTACACTATACATAGATGTGTCAATATATATGGAGAGAGGTGATCCTCATAAAGTAAATTAGAAGGTATTCATATATCATAAATATTACCTATTTCACCTGAAATTATTTTATTATAAACCACTGCATAGTTATAAAATTTGCCTTAGGAGAAAGATCCAATAACATTTCATACTAGAAATGGATTAAATTTTCTTATTTTAGAAAAAAGCATCATTAAAGTTTTAGATATAGAAATAATAATTATTAAAGATTTCTGAATTTACTTACATCATGACACAAAATATTCACTTTGTGCAAAGCAATGTTTAAATAAAAAAATTAATGAACAAGACACCACACCACCAATTCTTTGTACATATTTGGAAGAAACTAAAGAACATATAAGCCTAATCTTAAGTCATCTTTATACATTAAGTTATAAGTTAAATTACATGGTATCATTTTTAATTTTTTTTTTGTAAAAGACAGTATAAATCAACACACTGAAACAAACCTTTGTGCTCCATATATTATTAATTTAAAAAATCTCCATGGCCAAAGAATCTCAAATAAAGGCTAAAAGGAAAACAAAATGCATCTGGAAAGAATTATACTTCACTCAATTTGTGTTTTTGAAGACTTTTGTGTCATTTAAAATCTAGGTCAAATTTTTGTTCTAATATATGATGTCTTTGAAATTCAAGGAACATAGTCACATGCCATTTTGCCTGCATTTCAGGACCTCCATAACCCATGCAGAAAATTAGACCCATTGCTCCCCATTAACTTTCTTCTCCAGAATAGGCACAGTAAGAAACAGGTGCATGCATGCCGTTCTCACTGTCCTATGGAAAGCAATTATTAGTTCTGTTATATTTAACAGTAGATTGTAAAGAAAAATAATTACCTATGGGAAAGCTCTTATAAAAATGAAATAAAAACACAAACATTAATTTAAAATTATATGTTGTAATAAGAAAACCTGACACAAAGTTTCATCCCCAGAATTTGAACCCTAATTACAGGACTTGGCCATTAATCGTTGTAATACCCAATCAGCTTATGGGTTCTTCAGTAGAATCCCTGAGCTGTTTATGGAGGGATAACATGTTTCCTGAAAGAAGAAATAACCTGAAACAGTGAATATCCTTTGGGTAGCAAAGGGATAGAAAAAAAAAGTATACTAGATATGGTTTAAATTTTTCAACATCAGGGCAGTTTAATAGTGTGATATTGTGTTTTATTTTTAATACATAGTATATTTTGTGAAGAGAAAATCTGAGTTATAAACATTTAAAACAATAAACTTGGTGAAGGCATAGAGTGATCCTGGCTATTCAGGAGTTTCTAGAAAAACGCAATGCAAAGGAATTTAAGTTCTTTTCCTAGCTTTTTTCTTCCACAAATGCTATCTGGTGAGCGCTGAGAGGGCAGGATTTCTTCTAAGGAAGGGAGTATCTGCCCACTTGAAATGACCGATATCGAAGCCCACCTCTGAGGAGGAGTCCTGGGCAGAACACCTCTGAGTGCTTGTGGGGAACGAGGAAGGGAAGTCAGGCATCGCTGTCTGGTGGCATGGCTGGCGCGGTGGTGTGGCGGTGCAAGCCTGTGAGCTCTAGTCCTGCCAGTTCCTTGGCACTTCCGCTTCGAGGCTCTGCAGCTCTGCAGGGGTCTGCCAGCCCTTCAACACCCTAACCTTGGACTCTCCACTTTTAAACTGACTCCCTAGAGAAGTTTAATGAGCCTCTTGGAATTAAAAAAGAAATTAAAGCAAAACAAAGAAGTCTAATGAAAATGGACAAGCTGACAAAGGAATAGAGAGGTTCATTTCCAGCCTGATGCTTGGGGGGTTTTCATCAGGATCCTGCCATGGATATTGTACAAAGAAATGGAAAGGGGGAAGAGAAAGAAATTAAAAACGGCCTCCTATGATGAACTTGTATAATTTATTCCTCTGCAGAGCAGCAGGCAGGGTGTTTCATTTTTCCCTCTCCCCTCTTCTTTTCCCTTCCACGTATTTTCTGAGCATTCCCAGGCTAGGCAAGAATGAAAATTAAGCATACCCAACACAGGAGTCATAATAAAAGTGGGAAATGCACTCAGATTATTCATAAGCTTGCAAGTTGTGTATTTTGGTGGAGATTTTCTCCCTTCTGTTCCTGATTGCTGATGAAGAATGGTATTTTAATAGGCAGATGGTAAAGACAATTACAGTTAGGGGCTCAGCTGGGAGTTACATCAGTTTATTGCAAATTATTAGTTGATAAATGCTTTTGTTTACAAGCAGAGTCTTAAGCAGCTTTGTAATCAGTTTATCAGCAGCAGGAGGAATTTTGACAGCTTGCCTTTGGGGTGCAATGTCACCTCTTGGCTGATCATTTCAAATCACAATGGCCAGGCAGCCATAGAGTCAAATGGGCTACTTGGGTGAAGAAATGCAAGTTCCTGCAAAGCCCTGATGTAGCACAGTGTAGGAGTTCCACAGCATAAACCCCAGGAATGCTGAGAAGACTCCATGACCAGAAAGTTTTCCTATTGAAATCCTAGACAAGCATCTTATCTCTGACTAAACTCAGGATCAGATACCTGAATCCCATACCCTCCAGCACATTAGTTCAAAAGGTTTTTCAGGAAGTTCTTAACACCTTTTAATTCAGAGGGTTAAACTTTCTGCCCATACACAGAAATCTGGATCTGACCACAATGTCCTGTTTACTTTTCTGGAAGGGGTGTCTTGTGCTTCTTAAAAGAGAAATGAAATTATCTCAATAGGAAACATTTTCTTGCAGGAAAAAAATAAATACTTCGAAGAGAATAGGAGCTAAGAGTGAAAAGATCTACCAAGGATATTTTAGCAAGCTTGAAGCAAAGAACGTCCTCTGAGAAAAGAGAGGACTTTAGGAAACACATTAGGCCCTGGCCTTGATTTTCATGTCTATAAAATGGGACAAGGGTACTTTTTCTTTTAGATTAATGTGTTTCTTTTTCTCTGTGAGTTTTGGTCAGACTAATATTATCTGTTGACTTTCTGCTAAGTAATAAAGCATATAATATTTTAAATGGCATATAATTCAGAGATGCTTTATTAAATTCATTTCCCAAATATTGAAAGGGGGCACCACAATTTAGTATTTTTACAGGTAGAGCTACCAATATTTCCTAGTTTATAACCTTGTGTTCAAACTACAAATTGAAAAGTTTCACTTGATAATTCACATACTAATGAACAATCCATGTTTGTCTAGTTTTATCTTTGCTTTTCACCCTAACAAAGTGAGTTTTGTATACTTAATCAAGCCAAAATTATTCAAATGAATAGCCATATGTAAAATGATTATTTTTCTTTATACCTGCTGACTACCTATTGATGTTTTATTTCCCGTGTATTCAAGGCAATACTACTGCCGGGCGTGGTGGCGCACGCTTGTAATCCCAGCATTCCGGAGGCTGAGACCGGAGGATCCGGGTTCGCGGCCAGCCTCAGCAACCTAGTGAGGCACTCCGCAACTTAGTGAGACCTGGTTTCGAAATAAAGAGTAAAAAATAGGGCTGGGGGTGTAGCTCAAAGGTAGAACGCCCCTGAGTTCAACCCCCAGTACCGAAAAAAAAAAAAAAAAAAAAAACAAGGCAATACTACTGAGTTATAGAGAATAAACTCCTGAAGCCAGGAGCAGGTTTCATAGATAGAAATAGATTTTCCATATCCTCTAAAATATTGACATTATAAAGAAAGATCTTTGGAAATACTACTTTAGCTGACACATTTTAAATTATATATCAACCGTGTGTAAAAGAAGAATCTCCTCAGTCTCAGGAATATGGTCAAGTAAGTATCTCTACTCTTTTATCTCCCTGATTCCTCTTCTACTTCTGTTTCTCAATTAGAATCTTAAAATCATCAGAATAGAGTAAGTTTCATTAAGACTCACCACATGAATCAATGGCATTTATAATTCTAAACTTGAGTTGACATAAGCTTACCTGAAAACATTTGGGAGAAAAACCAGAGTGCAGTTTTTGTCCAACTTCAGAATTCACACAGGAACCAGTTCCCAATTTTCCAGTTCTTAAGCAGTGAAATGTTCTCCTGACAGGGAGGAAAGACTGCCTACAGAAAAGCTACAGAATGGAAGCTTCACATAGCAAACCCTAAATTCATGTTTTAACATGAAGAGCATAAAACATGTGGGCATTTTCCATTTTCTGTAATCAAGTGAATGAAGGATAAATAGTGCATTTGACAAGTAACTCTGTCATTTCTCCATCCTCTCTTGATCAGAAAAAAGAGTTTTAAAAAAATCTGTCCTGTCCCTTGGCCTAAATAACAAAAGCACATCCACAGTTGCTGGTCAAGTCTGGTATTTTTTTTCTGCCTCTCCCAGAAACTCCTAGGACCTAGGATATTCTATAGAGGGATGTCAAGGTCACCAGCATGGGAAAGTTGAATGCCCCCAAATGCCCTGCATTGCCCATATAGTACAAATGAAAATGCGAAGGGTTATTTAAAAACAGGAAAGACCTTTTCTAAAATGCTTTTGATTTATTGCTGTGTATTGAGCAGATCTTTATCAATTATTCCGACTCTATTTTATTCAAAAACTATTGTAAACTATGAGTTGGCATGTTGCAGCAGACAGAGAAAAAGGCATTAATCAAGTGTAAATAAACAAGTGCACAGATCTATCTAACAACTATGAAGTAGTTAATACATTTTTAAGCAATTTTATTGTAGAAAAGAGGGCTAAAAGAGTAGTGCTTAATTATCTGGACTCCTCTGTGCTGGGCTCCCTTTTGATTGTATTAATGAAGCAGCTGGCCCATTGTTTCCCTTTAATTCCTCTATTGTTTTAAGAATATGTCACAGCTCTTTATTCTTTTATCAGGTGCTGTGCAGGAGGATCCACACAATACCGCATATTCCTACTGTATTTGCC
Organism: Graphiurus murinus; assembly: GCA_004027655.1. Classification (NCBI taxonomy): domain Eukaryota; kingdom Metazoa; phylum Chordata; class Mammalia; order Rodentia; family Gliridae; genus Graphiurus; species Graphiurus murinus. The sequence goes on along the minus strand of PVLC010000236.1, from coordinate 148,736 downwards.
AAGGCACAAAGAAACCTCCAAAGCGGTTTTCAAAGAAGGGGCACCCATAATTTATAAGTTCTATTCCTTGCACTACTCCACTGTCAAGAATTTCAACAGTATTGGATTTGAATTCATTATAAAATTTGAATTAAGCAATGTGGCTACATATAGATATATGTCCTGTGCCCGTGTGTAAGCCCCAAGATCTAGGCAACAACGCCTGCTGTGTTGAAATAGGGGGATTGTTTAGCTTTGGGGGAATTATCCTGACCAACTTCTTCTTATGAAAAAAATTCAATTTCAGAAGGAGGTATCATTTGAAAATTTCTAATTATTTAGTAAAAATAAAATAAATTAATAACCAAATAATGACCAAATTCCCCTCTGCCTGTAGAAACACAGTCACTGTGTGTGTGTTTGTTTGTGTGTACATGTGTGTTTTAAATGGCTCACTTATTCCCCCAGAAGACTACTTTAATTTTCCATGAATGTACCTAGTGGTATCTTTCTTTTCTCCAGAGGCCAATGCACAGTCTGAGTTAACAAGCTCTGGTCATCAACTGACTATATTTCTGCGTTATCTTTGAAAGAGATAGACATTTAGATTAATGTAAAAATGTCACTTTACTTCTTAAGAGATTGAAATACTATAGCAATTTATTATGTAATGCAGCATTTTATAATACCAGAGATCTTTAAGAATGTTTCACCATTCATACTTTTTCTCCAAATGTCTATAAAAAAAACAAACACTCAAAGTCACCCAAGGTAAAATAATCTTAAAGTCTGATCCATAAAGATTGTCTTTATTCCTATGAATGGCTTTTTTTCTTTGTTTATAACCTACCAAATCTGTGTATTTTGGAGGCTATTTCATTAATTTTTCTCTAGAGTTCCCAGTCTAAGAAAAAGAGAGGTGAGATTTGATGACCTAATGCTATGGAATAAAAGTTACAAATTTCACCTTTAAGAATATCCTTAGAAACACCATTAGAATAAGTTATTACCACCTATTTCCTTTTGTATTGTTAGGTCATAGTGCCTATGTGGTTTTTGTTTTGTTTTGTTTTTTAGCTTAAAATAAAGTTTCACACTGCTATCGCTATCTGTTAGCTTGAGGCTCCTTATCCTGTATATTGATACAGAGTAATGCAAAATCTAAATGTGATTTAATTGGTTCAATTTGCTGCATATTTTTATGCTAAGCATAAGTCCCTATCTTGATGAGCCCATGTAGTTGTGCTACAGGTTTACAGCTCCACATTGCTTGCAGTTCCTTATTTTTACAAAGCAAGTGTCTATCAATCACACAGATAAATTAGAAAGAAACATGTATAGGCATAACACATGGAAAACATTTTTCAGCATGCTATGTAATTATTAACCTGATTTTTACCATTGTAAGAAGCCATGAATTGCAGATAGCATGGATGAAGTTAAATGCTTTTATTCTGGATACATTTTGCTTATACAGAACTCTATAGGTATGGTCGAACAATATAATTGAAGCTTTGTCAGCTCTGTAACCTAGCAACAGATAATACTGTTAGGTTACTGAATTGCTCCTGGTTGACAAGTAGGGAGTATTTTCGTGTTTATCATGTTTGCTAATGATGGGATCCTTTCCAAAAGGCCTGTCTTAATCTTAATTAGAGTTTATCAGCAGAGGTCTGCATGACATTGTGCAGACACTGATTTCATAAATAATAAAAAGTGCAAGTGAAAAATTTGGCAGGATGAGAAGATATTTAAGGCCACTGCTTCTAGTAAGAGGAGCATGAATTTCTGAAATATAATCGAGTTGGAACTGTGACTTTATTATCAAAACTTGTAGTACACTTCACTGCAGTTTTGACAGCAATTATGAGAAAAATTTATGAGCTTCCTGTTAAGAACCATATCTGTTTGTACAAGAAACTTGATCATAAACATTACTTAGAACAGCAAGTACATGGTTTTTCTAGAACATCAAGGTCTTAGTGGTTATTACTTTTTATTGAACCTGGAATGTATTTGTCCTTTATTTGTGAAGGGAGTGGGATTGGATTATGAAGACTTAAGAGAGTTACTGTGTTTGCAACATCAGAGACAGACAAAAGAGAGAAGCCTAAAATAACCTTTCCATTTGGTGGAAATGAGGGAGGTATCAGATAGCTGCTTCAGTGCCTGATGTCATTTGATAAAGATTTCACGTCCACAAAGTGAGAATGTGATTTTTTTTTTTTTTTTGCTCTGGTTTGCACAATATGATTTTTCCACAGTTTAGAGGAATGCAATCGTATTGTCATTCTTAATAATGTCACATACCTTCAAAAATATTACAGAAACACTGTAAAACCAAGTATAATTCACAAATTTGTTAAGTTGCTAAATCTTAATCAGTGGAAAAGATGCTAAGTCATTTCCTCATTTACTCACCTTTCTTTGGCTTTTCATTCATTATTTCCATATTCTTCAAATATTAGAGGAAAAGGGAACATTCAAGGCTATTTTCAATTGTCATCTTCTGAGTTTCAAAATGAGCATATTCTCTACTGAATTGTCTGAACACTCGTGTGAGATATTCAGTCCTCAGTAGACTTTTTTTTAATATCTGGAGCCTCACCCTATTCTGTGCTATCAAATTGCAGATAGTTCATCCATAGGTCAATTATCTTAACTCTAGAGGTAAATTAAGCATTCTAGGAAATTTCTAGAAAATACCGAATCACAAACTTCACTTCTGGAGACATTGATTTGAGTGACCAAGGATCAAACCCCCCAAAAGTGTTGAATCAAAGCTCTCCAGGGTAATCCATAGCACAGTCAAGATTGCCAGAACTTGTTCTATGGTTGTATAGAATCTTGGTGACTCAGTGTCCAGTTCAATTTGCAAGTTAATTAGGGAATTTGGAAATTGCTATATTAATGTTACTAATATTAAATGCATGTTTAAGATTATCAAATGAGTTTAATATATGTGAAGTGCTTAGAAGAGTCTCTGGCACATAGTAGATGTTTTCTAAATGTTAGCCATTAGTTATGAAGTATTGATCATGTTAGAAGGTAACTTGGAGTCGCATCCACATCAAAATTGTGTTATTATTCTCCAGATCACAGCTATGCATGTTCTGTGTAATCTGCCTAATGCTGTTTTATAAAGTAAACCTCCACATTTCTGCTCCAGGGAGGTAACTGCTAGTTTCAAACTGAACATCCAAGTTAGGGACAATGGAGATAAATAGTGAGCACCAGATGGCGCTGTGACTTAGAATACCTGGTTTTTCATACAACATCTAAAGACAAACTGAAGCTGGGCGTGGTGGCGCACACTTGTAATCCCAGCATTTGGGAGGCTGAGACAGGAGTATCGGGGTTCACGGTCAGCCTCAGCTACCTAGTGAGGCATTCCGCAACTTAGTGAGACCCTGTTTCAAAATAAAGAATAAAAAATAGTAGCTCGGAGGTAGAATGCCCCTGAGTTCAATCCCCAGTACCGCAAAAATAAAATAAAATAAAGACAAACTGAATCTCATTGTCTGCATCTCCTCTTCTTCCAACTATATGACTATGACTTCTAAGTGTGTGACCCTGAATGGCTTAACTAACACTTTCAGCTTCATGAGCCCCCAGTACGATGGGAATAAATAAAAGCCACTCCATTGCTTCCTTGGGAATAAGCAATAGGAAAATGTATGCAAAGCCCTTAGCACAGTGCACGCATGTAGCACAGAGTGCCACTTAGTAAATGTGTAATTATTACTACTAGTAGGATATTGGTCAGAAGAGCATATAACGTTACTCACAACTGAATGATAATAATTTAGAGAGTATGACTAGCTTATGACTACCATTTGATAGGATGTGAGTAAATCAACTTTCCAAGATCACACAGTAATAATCAAGTTGGTATTAAAACTAACCTTTCTTATCCATCATTCAAGTGATCTTTTAGTTCATCTTGATATTGAGGTCAAATAAATGTTCAGTGTTTCAGGTGCCATGTATGCTCCATTATTAACATGTAATTCCTTAAAATCATCCACTCTTGAGTGGCAGTGCAAAGAAAGAATTAAATATTTTATCAATTAAACAACTTTATATTGCCATAGATATACCCTGGACCTTTACATAATTTTATTTTTCATATTGGTGTACCATTAGTGCAGATTAGTATGTTGGAATTTTTCTTAGTTCAAATACAGTAACATCAAGCATACCACATACCTCAGCCATGAAAGTCACAGAAAATGTACCTTTAGATTCTTTAAGTTTCATCTCCTTGAAGAGTGAAGAGTTGACAGGAACACTTTACCAGCACAAAAAAAAAAAAAAAAAAAAAAAAAAAAAAAAAAAAAAAAAAAAAAAAAAAAAAAAAAAAAAAAAAAAAAACCAGGCAGAAGCTTGAATCAACAAAGTAGGTACTAAATTACTCAATATTCAGATCAACACAAGTATCCAAAATTCATTCAAATGTAAAGAGTGTGGTCAAATAAACTGTATCTCAGCCACAACTTCATTTCACTAGCTAAATGACTTTCAAGTCGTACCTTGTTAAAGTGGCTTTTCTTGGTGCCACGATTTGATGCTGTTTATCCCCCAAAGATTTATGCACTGGAGACTTGGTTCCAAGGGTGGTGATAGTGGAGGTGTGGGGGTTCTTCGATCAATTGGAGGTGTGCCTTCAAAAGGGATTTCTGGACACCTGTCTCTCTGGTTTCCTGTTTGGAAATGTGAGCTCTTCCTCCCACACATCAGTCATTTGTCACCGGGGCCTTCCCCAGAGCCAGCACTATGCTGCTTGGATTTCTAGCCACCAAAAGTTTGAGTTAAATAAACCCTTTATTTGTTATAAGTAGTCTGCCTAAGGTATTTCATTATAAAAACAGAAAGCAGCCGGGCGTGGTGGCGCACGCTTGTAATCCCAGCATTCGGGAGGCTGAGACCGGAGGATCCGGGTTCAAGGCCAGCCTCAGCTACCTAGTGAGGCACTCCGCAACTTAGTGAGACTCGGTTTCAAAATAAAGAATTAAAAAATAAGGCTGGGGGTGTAGCTCGGAGGTAGAATGCCCCTGAGTTCTATCCCCAGTACCACCAAAAAAAAAAAAAAAAAAAAAACAACAACAAAAAAAAACAGAAAGCAGACTAATATACTTGGAAAAACAGGAAAGGATTAGACCTCAGTTTTATTTTTTAGAACAGGTCACATAAAAAGTTCTTTATAAAAGTTATATACACATTCTTTGCTATGGCTAAAAATATAATGCAAATGTTTAGGTTCACAGAAGATGCATTTTGGTGAGAAATGATACTGTAATTTTTAAAATTGTGGTAAGATACACATTACACAAAATTTTCTTTTAACCATTTTAAAATGGCATTAGCATAGTTGTGCAACTATCACCACCATGCATCTTCAGAACTTTTCTTCTTGCAAAACTGAAACTATATTCCCACTAAACTCCTTTTTCCCACCTACCACCCCCCTTACCCCGAGCACCTGGCAACGGCCACCATTTTATCTTTTGTCTCTATCATTTGGTATATTCTGAGTACCTCAAATAAGTTGAATCATCCAGAATTAATTTGTCTTTTTTGTGATTGGCTTACTTCACTGGATTAATGGCCTCAATGTTCACCCACATTGTAGCATGTATAGGAACTTCTTGCCTTTTTAAGGCTGGATCATATACCAATTGGTGCAAATGCCACATTTTCCTAATGCAGATATCTATCAATGGACACTGGAATGTATTTCATACCTTAGCAATTGTGAATAACTCTGCTATAATGTGAACCTGCATGTTTAAATATTTCTTCAGGATAATGCTTTCAGTTCTTGTGGGTGTGTCTGTGTGTCCTCCATGTTTTCAATTCTTTTAGATATGTCCCTAGATGTGGAATGACTGAACCATAACTAATTCTGTTTTAATTTTTAAAGGAATCACCAATACTGTACAGTTTTACGGTCCATCAAATAATGCATAAGTGTGCCTGTTTCTCTCCATCCTCACCAATACTTGTTATTTTCTGGGTAATTTTCTTTTTTTAATATCTAATGACACTCCCATGTTAAAGCCAAATGCAATACTTTATGGTTTATTCTCATTGAACATGAAATCAATTGGTGTGAGATACTAAAATAGCTAAATGTCAACAGACTTAGCATTTTCATGCACTCAGTTGCTTCATAACCAAGATAAATATGACTGCATGGCACACAGTTGTGAATTAGAGTTGACAGCTGTTACCCTGGCTCTAAAAACAGTAGAGCAAGCCTCCTTCCTCAAACTCACCTTTATTTGTAGAAAATATTTCTGTTTCTAACTGGTCAAGATACAGTATATGGTTCACAAATGTCTACAGCCTTTGTCTTCTGAAGTGAGTTCAGTGCTTCAAGGAAGGCATAGATAACATTTGCTCATTAAATTAATGGATTTATATTTTCTTGTGAAATTTCTTGCCTATTGGATTTAGTAGGGAAGTGAGAAATGAGAATAGTAGCTCCAACTAGACCAAGCCAAAAGGATAATGCCTCACAAAAATTTCACATATATTCACTCACTTAATCCTCTTAATAACACTATGAGTTCAGCACTGTTTATCATCCCTCTACTGTCAAGGATGAGGAAAGTAATGGGTAGATTGCTTAGATAACAGTTTCGAAGTCAGAGAGTTAATAAATAGAACCAAATTTGTACCCAGTAGTCTGGCTCCATTCCCCATATTTCCTCCAGATGGAGTTAGAAATCCTCATTAGCAATCACACTCCAACAACTTTGTTTTAGTCAGTCATCGAATTTATATTGCAATACTTAGGGTACCTCTTCCTACAAATGATTCCTTCAAATTGTATAATCTAAATTCAACATCTAAAAAACTCAACCAAAAAGTTTCAGACAGCCAACCCTTTGTCATTTTCTTGGATCTTCCCTAACTTTTCCAAAAATATGCTCTTTGTTTCATTTAATGAAACCCTCTCCTTGCTCACACCCTAAAGGTTGAGATATTTCAGTTTCATTCTTTGCTTCTCTTCTTTTCACTCTCTGCTCTCCTTGGGTTGCTACATTGACGCAAAGAGCATTCACAGCCACCGAGAATGTACCAGTGAATTTCCAAATATGATTTTTTTTCTCCAGTCTATAGGTCTTCTTCAAGTTGCCAGTGCCTCATAGATACTTTCACCTAGAAGCCTCTCAGGTATCTCAAACATTACATTTTCAAAGCAGAATTCATTGTTTCTATGCATGCGTGCCTGTGAGCTTCAGGAAAATTAGTTAACTTTACCAAACTCCAGTTTTCTCAGTTCTAAAGGGAGGGGAATATCACCTATCTCATAGAATGATTGACAGGATTAAAATATATGAAGTACATAAGCCACCTAATCTTACAAGCTTACAAGTCCAAAGAAAGTGCTCTTAACTAATACCAACTGCCTGTTGTTGTCTGCGTAACCCCAGTTGTTAAGATACCAGCTTACTGCCTAGTGAAGGCCATCACCACCACCTGGACCCTCAAGGCAGAAACCTTGGTGTTACTTTAACAGCTTCCTTCCTCTTATTCTTCTCACAATACCACCCCAGTCACCATATCTCTTGGGCTGGGCTCTTTTTTCCACCACAATTTATAGCACAGTAGTTTCCAAATAGCTGTCATGTACCATTTCCTACCTGTACACTTTCCTCTCTATATTCTGTAAGAAGGAAAAAAAATCTATGTTATGAATGTATTCATTCCTTCATTCATTCACTCCTTCATGTATATGTATACCATCTCCCACCATAAACTATTTACAACTATTTTTATGTTGCATTCAAAACTCTCTCACCCTCCACTAAGCATTTTGTGAGAGGAAGGTCTAATTTGTTCCATTTTCCAATTCCCAAATACTGTGCACCCTTACCATAGCCAACTTCAAGCTACCCCTGTACTAACAGCCCACATACACAATGGACCTTTCCACTCTTATGGTACAGAGCAAGCTGGCTCCGGCACCAGTATCCTGACCCCTACCTTTCTCCTGGGACTTTAAGCTCAAGGTTTGCTATGAGGAAGTCAGGCTTTTATAGAATTCTGCACTTGATGAGTACATGCTCATTTCACAGCTAGTAAAGATGTACCTGCAGGCTCTCACCTACACCGCTCTTCAAGAGCTAATGAAAATTCTTGCTTTGGATATCTTGCCAAATTCCCCTTAGAAGTGTCAGTTACTCTTCTCTGTCACATTTTCTTTAGCATTCGAGCACAACAGGCTGAATACAATATTGAAACTTATCCATTGGTTTGTATGTATTCTTTTTTTTTTTCCTTTTTCTTCTTTTTCTTTTTGTCCTTTGTGTGTATTCCAATTGAATAGGAATGTGGGGAGTTATAGTGCCCAGCCTGGCACACAGCAGAGAGTTCCTTGAGTAGCTGATGAATGAATGATTCAAATAATTAAATCCTAAGACAACTTCCTAATCAAGTCCACATAGTACATTTTCAGTGCAATTCAGCTTTTTAAAGCTATGTGTTCCAACTGAATCATAAAATGAGATAACGATGATAAAATATGAAACATCACTGGATATATCTTAGAACACAGAAATGTTTAATAATGTAGAAAAATCATTTTTGTTTACTTTTCTTTGCACTTAATATTTTCCAATTTTATTTTATTTATTTGTTAGATCTTTGGGGTTCCAAATTTGAGTGCAAGCATTTTATCATCCTGCTACCTGGCTCACAATAGTTAGATTAGCTGTTATTGGGCAGCTTCTCTAACACCGCTACTTCTGCTGGGTATTGAGTCCAAACCCATCCTTACTTTTGTGCAAGGGACCCATAGCTGGACTTATGAAGAATGTGGATTTCATCACTGAAATCTAGTGACTTTGAAAAACCGTGCTATAAAGTAAATCTGAATTGTGGTTCCTTGCTTTGCCCTCCCCACCTCCTTATTACACAGACTCATTTAATAAACTGTATCCCAGAGGAAAGATAAGGGACAAATGATTACCATGTCTACAGCTGTAAGTAGTTTGGATCTGTGTGCACATCAGAGAGGCATAGCAGCTAAAAGCGGGGGTTCCGGGGGAACAATGGCAACGGTAGGAATGCCACCACTCACACCTTCAGTGCTCGTCTGATTCCACAATGACACAGTTTAACTTCTATTAATTGAAAATAGATAAATCGGTGCCCAAATTAATTCGTTTTAGTCAGCTGTCGTCAGACTATATGCTTTCAGATACATTAGCATTAAAGAAAACAAGTTGTCTAGTATTTTAGTCCATTTGTGTTTTACTTTCAAAACCGTCTCTCAAATTTGAAGACTATAATCTTTTTTTTTATAAACATATACTCTCACCGATGGTATTTTATTTGCTTACTTTTCAAGCCTTATCAGCTGGCTTAATTAATTGCCCACAGTTTCTCTAAAACAACATCGTGACTCTTCTGTGCAACTCTGCCATATCACATGCTGTTGTTATCTTCTCCACCAGATTTTTACCACAAGTTGTTTAAAAACCATGATCTCTGAGGGTGGAAAAAAATGAAGTGTATTTGAAAAGACAGTTATGCTGAAAGATAAACAGCACAATATGACTTATCCAAATTGGCACAATTTTTTTTTTTTTGCTTAATGAGTACAATATACAGCCTTCGAATATATACACAATGAGAAAAAAAGCTTTATAACATATCAAGTATGCCACATAATTTTAGGCATAACTGTACAGGATACATATCTAGGCCTGAGAGTGTAGATAACAAAATATAAGTGCTTTGCCTGTCTAAACATGTTAAATAAATGAGCATTCACTATCACATTCCAATACATTAGAAGATGTACTTGCATAGTTAATTTTTCTTTTTAATGCACCACACGTGATCACTTGAAATGCAGAGCCAGAATATATCTTAGTGTTTGAAGACAGGGTTCTTTTCATTTAAACAAATCTTTATTTAAATAAGCCTTTTTGAAAAGGATCTTCGGCATATCTTCTTTGCAGGAAGTTCAATCAGGGTAAATGAAGATAAAGAAGCTACATTATAAGGAATATTACATAAGTTAAGAACACTCTGGCAAGGTTTAAAAAAAAAAAATCACAAAAATGGCAGCAGACATAGGGAGAATCTAACTCCCCAGAAATTCATTTTAACTTTCTGAATTTTTTGGAGCTTTTGTTTGTTTGTTTTGTCATTTGAGACATTTGATATTGATATAATAAAAGCATAGCAGGATGGGGAGAGAGATGGGAGAGGAAGAAAGAGAAGGAAAGAGAAAGAAATAGCTTAGTTTTTTGGTAAGATACAGAAGGGTAATTTCAAATGCTCGATGCTCGTTAAATGAATTACTGCTGTTGAAGATATATATCTCAGTGTATTGTAATTATACATTATTTTGAGGTTCAAAATGGTACAAACATACACGCACAGGGGACTTGCTGTTTCCTTCCACATCCCACCCCACTCTCCCTTCCCCTCTGCATACATGTTGGTGAGATTGACAGTGGTACGTGCATACATAGGCACAGCACTATTTGAACTGTTTCCTTCATCCTTTCTTTTTTTTCTCACCCCACCTCCCTGTGCCAAGGCCCTCCCTCTATTCTACTGGTTTCTCTCCTTGTTTATTTAAAGTTCCTTTTCTTCCCTATTTTCGCTCTAGCTTCTAGAAATGAGAGAAAGCATATGACCCTTGGCTCTCTGTAACTGGCCGATCTCACTTAGCATAATATCGTCTAGTGCCATCTATTTTTCTGCAAATGGCATCACTTTCAAGTACTATGGCAATGTGATAGCATGGTTTATGATTGAGGCAAGCCCCGCAAGGCAGAGTCAACAAAACTCTCTACCGTTCAGGTGTATACTCCTCTCAGTCTTCTCTTCCAGTCACTAAACAATTCAGGGGATACATCTGTCCGCAGAGGTGGGCTGAGAGCATAGCCTTGGTCTTGATCAAGCACCCCATCCAGTAGGAACAGATGTGAACAACATGAGAGATGCTCTTGACTTACGTGTCACCTACAACAGGCTGGAGAGGACCCTGTAACTCTTTCTTCTTCCTTCTTTTCTCTTCTAGGGGGTCAGTTGTGGTGCACGACCACAAAGGCCATCTCTGAGGGTGAAGAGCTAATTGCCTTTGTGGTGGATTTTGACTCAAGGCTACAAGCTGCCAGTCAGATGACTCTCACAGAAGGGATGTACCCCGCGCGCCTGCTGGACTCCATTCAGCTGCTTCCGCAGCAAGCTGCCATGGCTTCTATTTTGCCTACGGCTATTGTCAACAGTAAGTGCCGAGTGCCCTCACTGGGCTTTGTGGTAGTGATGGGTGTTTATAATTGTATTTCTCCAGTATTGTTGATTTATTTTATTTCTCTTCTAACTTTAAGTGTGTGTGTGTGTGTGTGTGTGTGTCTGTGGGAGGTGTGTGGGTGTGGGTGTGGGTGAAAGAGAGAGAGAGGGAAGGAGGGAGGGAGGACTTCTCATAGGAATATAGAAAGAATGTCACTCACGCATAATAACTGACATTCTAAACCAGCTGAATAATATTCACAGCGACTTAGCTATGAGAAGCCCAGCAGCTTTCATTGATGCTTCTATTGCAAAATACTTTTAGTATTCTTTAAGGGCCATGCAGTTAAAATATTGAAAAAAAAAGAGGCAGAATATGAACTCAAATTTTGATTATATACAGTAAAGAAAAGGAAGTAGAGCCGGGATAATTAAAAACAGACAAAAGGAAGAAAAATGCATGTAAGCTTTGAATATGGAGAATTTGAAAAATATGCCCTGGCAAATTTCCCTTTGTAATCTTATTTTGTTAAAATACATACTGAATTTAGTTTGCATTACTTGAACACCCAAAGTAGTGCTTTATATGACAGAAAACCAGTGGTCTAGGAGTCCTAAGATCTGTGTTCTAGGCAAATGGGCTTTTATCAAGCTCTGTGAGAAAACATGAGTAGCAGTTACATCTTAAGAGGAGAATGATACAAAAGTTAACAAAGATGTATGATTACAATGCACCAACAAAAATAAATAAATAAATAAATAAATTATCCTCAGAATTCTTGAGACTCTGTTGTAGAAGAGAAATCTAGAAGCAGAATGATATTGATATTAAAGTCAAATATTCAATAACTTATTTTCTTGCTACAACAGCATCCCTTAGAGTAAATCAATTCTCAGATGATTCTGAAATTACCGTGCATACAACCAGTATATCTAGTATTTCTACTTAAGCTAATACTATTAGATTTCTTTAATGTAAATATAGTCCCTCTCACCTTCTACCCCCACTGGGTCTCTACTTTGATTCTGAGAGTTTGGAATTTGAAACAACATAGCCCTAACTTGAATTTGAAACAAAAAGATTTTATTACAAGAGACTTGACATAACCATATGTTATTAGAAAGCTCTAATGTATACATATTCATTCTAGTTATATTTGATAGTATACTCTGTTTGCTTTGGGTAGCAAGATAACTATCAATTTCAAATAATTCAGTGCAGTGCAGTGTTTCTTTTTTTTAAATTATTCTAATATTAATCAGTTAAATTTGTCTGTCCTGCTTTCTACAACTGCTTCTTTCCCAGCCTTGAGAATGTCCTTTGCCTCGACAGTACTGAACACGTCTTTGCCTTCACCAGGTCCCCCTCTCAGGTTCCCAGGGCTTATTTTTTGGGGGGAGGGGGCTGCTATTTCCTTGATCAAGATGATCCAAACTCTCCAGAGCTTCTAGCTTCATTTCTTCCTTCTCATCTCAGCTTGGACATATTGTCATCTTCTTTCCAAGCCCTTCTCTGATCTCTTCCTCCCTCAAGTCCCCTCAGCAGGCATGTCTTTGCATTCCCCAAATCACCCCTCAGACATCTTCCTGGAATAGTCACCAGACTGTAATGTAATTGTCTATCCACCCAGGGAGACTGTAAGCTCCTCAATGGCAGCTGTTTGATCTTTCCTTTTGTTTTGCACACAACCCAACACACAGTTGGCACATAGTAGGCACTCTATAATTAGCTTATTAAATGAATAAATGATGGCAGCGGTTGACATTAGGGCTCTATTTAGTCCATCCATCAGGTACTAACTTTGTAATCAATCAGCTAAGCCAATTTGCATCACTTTTTATAAGTGCATATTTTTCCTAAAACATGAACACAATTTTAAATTACTATTTTGTACTTTTAGTATTGGAGTCTCCTGCAGTACCACTTTCTAAAAAGTCTGTGGGAAGTTAAATTGAAGAGTGTAACATTTCTTTAAAAGCCTCATCCCAAACTGCAGAATAACACCCAAGACTGTACTCATCACAGCCTGATTGCCTAATTCAAAACCTGACAGCAGACTCAAAAAAATTGAACTCAATGCTGCTTTCCCCTTGGTTGGCTCCAAATGGACAGCAGCTAATGTGTCTCTGTGTTTTTGCCTGTAGAAGATATATTCCCTTGCAAGTCCTGTGGCATCTGGTACCGGAGTGAGCGGAATCTGCAAGCCCACTTGATGTACTACTGTAGTGGAAGGCAAAGAGAAGCTGCTCCAGTGTCAGAAGATAATGAAGACAGTGCTCATCAGATTTCCAGTCTGTGTCCCTTTCCACAGTGCACCAAGAGCTTTTCAAATGCCCGAGCTCTAGAAATGCACCTGAATTCACACAGTGGTAAGAGCCTTTGTTGTTTCTGATGTTGCTCCAGGATGCTCAATTCTTTCTACACAAACTTACTTACATCTCATCTAATCTATCTATCTATTTATCTATCTGTCTGTCTGTCTGTCTGTCTGTCTATCTATCTATCATTTATCTGCCTACCTACCTGTACTTGTCTATCTAATGTATCTTGCTGGACTGGCCAGTGTTATCTTATGCCACATAGTCTCAGCATATTTTACTCAAATGACTTGGGTCTCATTATTTTTCTAACACCTATAGTGCCCCGACTGCAGGACAAGTCATTCTATTTGTTTTCTACTGAAGCAAACAGCATCATTTTTTAAAACAAAATTTCAACACCCTTTGTATATTCTCACCAATACTAATTGCTTTAAGTGTCAAGTAATTTTTAGAAAGTGACCCTAGTGCTTCCCATATCGTAGGGAAGAAATAGTAGACTCAATATTGCTGCATTGAAATAAATATATTATTTTGATAGATCTCATTAAAATCACACTTAAGTGAAATGTACTATCAAATATGGATCTCTACAATTCCTGATTTCCAAAGTGTGCATTATTAGAGCTTAGTTAAATTTTTATGACATAAAGCTACTCTTAGTACTGCTTTTAAGTTTTTTAGGAAAAATGAAGCTGAAAAATAAGTATTTTTAAAGACATCTTTTTAGTAGCAAGGTGGCATCTATTTCCACTTATTTTGGAGTTTAATGCAAACTAGTACTAGTTTAATCTCATGGTATACTAACTCATATTTTTAAGAAAGTGAAATTTAAAGTATTATATTAACTTTAAATATATGTTGATATATTATTGGATGGGACAAACTATGGTTTGGGAATCAAAGTTCTTCAAAATCTATAATACAAACCTTGTAGGACACCTCTCAATGACTTACTTTCTTACTGTTTTTGCCTAGGTTAAATTGTTCAAAAACTGAAATACATTATAACTTTAAGAAATAGCTCCTACCTCTTAGTACAGGCAAGTCTATCTTTGAACTGATAAAAATATTTCCTCTCCACTCATTCTCTTCCCTTACCCTACAAGTGAACTGCCTTCATATAGGTGATAAATCAGGTGGTTGTCTGAGATAGTGAGAAAAGTCATGCACAAAATAAAAATAGTGATAGAGGGGTTCTTTCAGCTAAATAAAAAATGAGTTTTGGATTAGTTAAGGAGAAAAAGATAGGAGTCTCCTTTTACCACAACAGAACTGGGTACCTATGGCATATATTCAGCTTATAAATATAAAAAGCAGTTCTCAATTTAGTTAGAATGGAGAGAGGAGCTAAGCTTGATTTAGTCATATGCACCCAAAGAGAAACTAACCTTAGTGATGCTTACCTACTCCAGCTAGTTGTGACATTCAAAATATTTAATAACTAACTAGAAACAATCGATGATAATCAGCATGGATGCCAGTCCAAAAAGACTATATTACTGTACTGGTGTCTACCAGCTACACATCAGCTCTGGATAGAGATAAACCATGTTCAGCAAAACCATTGAATAAAAGTCTGCATTTATACAAAAGGTAAATTAGAAAGTTATTAACTATTTCACAAAGTGGTTCCTATTTGGATTCTTTAGAAGAGATGCCATATCTAGTGTACTGTGTTACTTAACTGGACACAGGTTTTCAATAGCAAGGCTAATGAATACTCACCTCTTCCTAATGTAGTGCATGGGGATAAGAAGTTTGGTGCATTTTAAATTATAAAACCTGAGCCTTAGACATGGCTCCATCACTTAATAGTTTTCCATTAGCTTCTTTGAGTTTGTTCCTGACCCATAAAATTGTGATAATAACACTTATCCCACTTCTATCTTTGCCATAATATTCATGAAGGTGCTTTGGAAACTGTAAAGTGCTGTTACTATTATCTTATAATGTACCACAATGAAAAAAAAAAGTTAATATCACCAATGAGATTCTGAAAGGCTTCAATATTTCTGTTGTCTTGAAGACATTAGACCATTAGCAAAGGTTCCTGTCTTTAGGAAACCAACACGTGTGGTTCTCAGTGTTCTTATTTTGTGTGTCTCTCCAGGAGTGAAAATGGAAGAATTCCTCCCCCCTGGCGCTAGTCTAAAATGTACCGTCTGTAGCTACACTGCTGATTCCGTGATCAACTTCCACCAACACCTGTTCTCCCATCTCACTCAAGCTGCCTTCCGATGTAATCACTGCCACTTCGGCTTCCAGACTCAGAGGGAGTTATTGCAGCACCAGGAGCATCACGTCCCTAGTGGCAAGCTTCCCAGGGAAAGTGACATGGAACACTCTCCAAGTGGGACCGAAGACAGCTTACAACCAGCGGCAGACTTGCTGACCAGAAGCGAACTCCCACAGAGCCAAAAGGCCATGCAGACTAAAGATGCCAGCTCTGACACCGAGCTGGACAAGTGTGAGAAAAAGACCCAGCTCTTTCTCACTAATCAGAGACCAGAGATACAGCCTACGACAAACAAGCAAAGCTTTTCCTACACAAAAATCAAGTCTGAGCCCTCCAGCCCAAGACTAGCCTCGTCTCCAGTTCAGCCTAATATGGGGCCTTCTTTCCCTGTGGGCCCTTTCCTGTCTCAGTTTGCTTTCCCCCAAGATATCACAATGGTCCCTCAAGCTTCAGAGATCCTGGCCAAAATGTCTGAGTTGGTGCATCGGCGACTGAGGCACGGAAGCAGTAGCTACCCTCCTGTCATTTACAGCCCCTTGATGCCCAAGGGGGCTACTTGTTTTGAGTGCAACATAACATTCAATAATTTGGACAATTATCTAGTGCACAAAAAACATTATTGCAGCAGCCGATGGCAGCAGATGGCCAAGTCCCCAGAGTTCCCGGGGGTTTCAGAAAAGATGCCCGAAGCCGTGAGTCCCAATACCGGCCAAACCTCTATAAGCCTTCTCAACCCAGCTGCTCATTCTGCTGATCCTGAGAACCCGCTTCTTCAAACATCCTGCATCAATTCTTCCACGGTTTTAGATTTAATTGGGCCAAATGGGAAGGGCCATGACAAGGACTTTTCAGCTCAAGCTAAGAAGCTCTCCACTTCCAATAGCAATGATGACAAAATTAACGGAAAACCTGTCGATGTGAAAAACCCCAGCGTCCCCTTAGTGGATGGGGAGGGTGACCCCAATAAGACTACCTGTGAAGCTTGCAACATTACCTTCAGCCGGCACGAAACATACATGGTCCATAAACAGTATTATTGTGCTACCCGCCACGACCCCCCGCTAAAGAGGTCTGCTTCCAACAAAGTGCCTGCCATGCAGAGAACCATGCGCACCCGCAAGCGAAGAAAGATGTATGAGATGTGCCTACCCGAGCAGGAACAAAGGCCTCCGCTGGTCCAGCAGCGCTTTCTTGATGTAGCCAACCTCAGCAATCCCTGTACCTCCACTCAAGAACCCACCGAAGGGCTAGGAGAGTGCTACCACCCAAGATGCGACATCTTTCCAGGCATCGTCTCAAAGCACTTGGAGACATCTCTGACGATCAACAAATGTGTTCCGGTTTCTAAATGTGACACTACTCATTCCAGCGTTTCCTGCCTAGAGATGGACGTGCCCATAGATCTCAGCAAAAAGTGTTTACCTCAGTCTGAGCGGACGACCACATCTCCCAAAAGGCTGCTGGACTACCACGAATGCACCGTGTGCAAAATCAGCTTCAACAAGGTGGAAAACTACCTGGCCCACAAGCAGAATTTCTGCCCGGTCACTGCGCATCAGCGCAACGACCTGGGGCAGCTGGATGGCAAAGTGTTTCCCAATCCAGAAAGCGAGCGCAGCAGCCCCGATGTCAGCTACGAGAGAAGCATAATAAAATGCGAGAAAAACGGGAATCTGAAGCAGCCTTCCCCCAATGGAAACTTATTTTCCTCCCATTTAGCAACCCTGCAAGGCCTGAAAGTCTTTAGCGAAGCCGCTCAGCTCATTGCTACAAAAGAAGAAAACAAACATTTGTTTCTTCCACAATGCCTTTATCCCGGAGCAATAAAGAAGGCCAAGGGAGCCGACCAGCTTTCTCCATATTATGGCATAAAGCCAAGCGATTATATTTCCGGTTCCCTTGTGATCCATAACACTGACGTAGAGCAAAGCACAAACGCGGAGAATGAGTCTCCGAAAGGCCAGGCTTCCTCGAATGGCTGTGCCGGGCCCAAGAAAGATTCTCTGCCGCTGTTGCCCAAGAATAGAGGCATGGTGATAGTGAACGGTGGACTAAAACAAGACGAGAGACCTGCAGCCAACCCACAGCAAGAGAACATCGCCCAGAATCCTCAGCAGGAAGATGGCCACAAATCTCCCTCGTGGATCTCGGAGAACCCGTTAGCTGCAAATGAGAACGTCTCCCCAGGAATCCCCTCTGCCGAAGAACAGTTGTCTAGTATAGCAAAAGGGGTGAACGGCTCCACCCAGGCTCCAACCAGTGGGAAATACTGCCGGCTGTGTGATATCCAGTTCAACAACCTTTCAAACTTTATAACTCACAAGAAGTTTTACTGCTCATCACACGCAGCGGAACATGTCAAATGAACGCACTAAATGAATAAACATCAGTCACCTTTGGTACCAGTGTTTAGTATGTTGTTCTAACCAGTCCAGAAAAAATTAACAACAACAAAAATTAAGCTGTTTGAATTACATCTGGGCGATCAGGAGATGATTCATTATGACTGAGTTGAAGACTTAAGATGTAATTTCATTACAGTCCATTAGTAAAGTGTATTATTGGTGCCATTTTCAAAAAAAAATTAATTTATTTTACCAGCAGTATTCATAGCTGTGGTTATGTTATTTTTTATTTAAAAACTTTATATTAAAGTCATTTGTAATGTTATTGTATAGTTATTGTGTAGCACATATGGTTTGCACTGTATAGTAGCTTTTAAAGAAAATAGTCACAAAATACAGAAAAGCATTTTAGAAATAGCTTCAAAAGCACTTGTGTATCTTGATTTTTTTCTTATATGCTGTTGAAGATATAAGTATATGCTAAAATATAACTTGCAAAGATGTTCTAAATACACATGTTATAAGTTCGCCTTAAGATTTCAATTCTTGGATAATCAGGCTCCGTTTGCACTTTATATTTTAGCAGATACAGTCTCTTAGTCACTAGGCTTTGCATTTGTATGTAGCCGTATGTTTCTGTCCATTTTCTTAATCTTAAACATGTATGTTAAATGAAGATGGCAATTTTTTTCTTGTATAGTACTTGTATTTTTCTTTCGCTGATGCAGCTGTCTCAATTTTTAAACCTTTGCTGTTAAATGCAATACTTTATAAAGAATGAACAAAATTACTGGAAGCAGTATTGTAATGAGGTAGTATTAATCAGTTTTATCTTTTGAAAGGCACAGTCTAAATCGAAACCCTAAACTCAATGCTGCAAGTATGAATTTAATTCATATATAAGATCTATTTAAATATAAGAGTAGCAATACTGCACCTGGTGATCACAAAGATAATGTTCTACTTCTGATAGAAATAATTTCTCAACAAATGTTGTTACTATGCATGTATATGGATGGAATAAAATTCCAGATTGTTGGAGAAGTTTGGCATCCTTTTTTATCTTAAGCACCAAGCAACATCATTGAACCTCCACATGAGTCACATACTAAACACCAGCAGTTTAAGGCCAATTATAAATTGGGCTGTCAGATTAATTACTTTTGGCTTTGACCATGGTACACAGCTTCCCTTTCCCTCTGTTTAATTCAGTGGTTCTTAATGGTAGTTAAGGGATGACAGCCCAGTATACCTAGGATTTTTACCAAAAAAAAAAAAAAAAAAAAAATCAGGATTCTAGCCCCACCGTAACATATTCTGATTTAATAGTTGTAGTATTCTGTAGAAAATTTAAATACTACAACACAATCTGAAGAACAAATACCAGCTATCACTATTTTACCACCATTCCCGCAGACACTAAACTGATTCTAATAATCTGACCTCAATTTAAAGTAACTCAACATATGTGTTATAATACGGAATTTTTTTTTTTTTTTTTTTTTTTTTTTTTTTTGGTACTGGGGATTGAACTCAGGGGCATTCTACCTCCGAGCTATACCCCCAACCCTACAACCCTATTTTTTTTTATTCTTTATTTTGAAACGGAGTCTCATTAAGTTGTGGAGTGCCTCACTAGGTAGCTGAGGCTGGCCTCGAATCCGGATCCTCTCGTCTCAGCCTCCCGAATGCTGGGATTACAAGCGTGTGCCACCATGCCCGGCTCATAATACGGAAATTAGAACTGAAAATCAAATCATTGTAGAATCTGTGAATTCTCTTTGAAAAATCTATTCATCATGTGGAATCCTTTTATTTCCTCACAGAAATAAGAGTTAGAGATTTTATATGTCCAAAGTCACAGAGCTAATGAGTAAGAACACAAGACCTGGCTCTTGCTCTCAGATTAATCTATGTCTACATCATACCCCAAAAGGCAAATACTGGGGCAAGTGATAATATTGATGTCACTGAAGTGGACTGATATCTGATTTGTGACTGAAAAGAAAGGCCATCTTTTCTAAAGGGAAGCATTTCAATGACACAAGCCCCCACCAGCTTGAACACCAGAATTTGGACTGACCAGCTTTTGAGATATTACCAGTGTGGCATCCATTAAAAGACTTCCACTCTAGGGATCGTGAACACCTTCTCCTGGTTGTGACCACTGCTCCCACACTTCATGCTTGGGCTTCCAGAAAAAAGACAATGGTTTCCTTTTATCTCAGAAACATAGGCATCAGGCATGTCACACTCTAATGATATTCCCTTAGAGTCTAGGAAGGATGGAAGAGGAAAAGGAAGGTAAAGAGTACCTCTCAAGTACTTAGCTAGCCCACAGCTAACTTCAAGTTTTCTTAAAGGATGGCCTCCTTCTCCAGCTTCATCATTCCCTGCACCACCAGTGGCTCCACACCTCTCCAAGCTTAGACACCCCAAATAATTTTTACCTAAACCTAGAGAGAAGCATTTTTTTTTTCATTCTAGCCTCAGGACCACCTCTAGAACACTCAGTTTTTAGTGTAAGATTGACCCTTTTAAAGATCTTCCATCTTATACCCCAAGCCACAGGAGAAACCAAAGATATCAGAACATTCAGGCCAATGTCTGTGTATCTTAAAAACAGAGACATCAGTAGTCAGTTCAATACTTTTCACAGTGAATTTGCTGACTTTGGCGCCTTATCACATTTTCTCTGTGAAAATGCTTGAAAAAGAATACATATAACATAGACTAACAGAAAAAGAAGAAAATATAGGCAAAGGGCAATTGAAATCCACACATAGAAACATATCTCTAATGGAAATTATAAAATCAAATGGAATTTTTTTTATAGGAAACCTTTTTATTTTTTAATTTATGGAGTGTTTGAGATTCTTGAAGTTACCATAGCTCAAACATTTTCATTCAGGAAAATGTCTTTGTTTTTGTCACACAGTAATGTTAATAAGTATTAGTCAAATTAATGAAAGTGTTTGTTTTCCCATAACTAAAGATAGGCTTGTCTCACAGCAAATTCAATCTTTATTCTTAAAACCCCACATTGCTTAAATGTTTTCTAAAAGATGTTTTTCTAATTATCAAAGTCTCTAAATTACCAAAGATTCAAAATAATCTCAGCTTAGGTCACCTTATTACATAACAAAGGAAACACATAAGTAATGGATATTTTTAGCTTCCTGGATACAAAAAATAGGTGTCAATCCCCCAACTATTTCAGCATCATCCTCTAACACTAAACTTTTATAAAATTCATTTTGAAAAGTATCAATAATAAGTTATTGACATCTAAACTAAGAAACTGCCTTACCTCACTTGTGCATATAGTTGAACTCAGTGGTACATTATGGTTTGAAATTGCCCAATTTCAAATTTCTTGAGCTAATATCAACCACTCTTGCTTGATTATCATAAAGTAGAAACCTAAGAAGGACTGGCTATCAAAGAGTGAAATAAATCACAAATTAAGTAACTAATACTCGGCACAAATCAATACAGTCTTAATTTCAACCTCTATCCATTGCTTTTCCCTTTCAGTAATTCTGAACATTAAAGGCTTACACAATGACTATTTGTGAATGAATTAATGAATAATGGAAATAAGAAAAAGATAGTATATGAATATATGAGTGAATGAAGGAATAAATGAATGTTAATTGAGGGTTAGCTTGTCTAATTAGCTCATTAGTTGAAAGAAATATTCTGCCAGGTTGTTTTTAAACCATTGCTTTTTTAAATGGAGATAGGTGTCTATGATTTCACTACTGTTGTGGGAAAATAGAACCACATACACTCATGAGTCTTGTTACTCAGAAAGTCAGTTTCTGGTATAGGTGTTTCAAACAAGGGCACTTTATGGAGAGAAATGTTTCCAAAAGTGTTAGAAAGCCTAGAGGAGTTGGGGATTGGAAATCTCAGGAAGCCATCATCACCCTAAGGACTAGAGGAACCAAATGAAAAATGGTGTTTTCCAGAGATGACGATCACCACATTCCTGAGGCCTCTGCTAGAGTTGCATTCATTGCACTACAACTTTTCAGGGAACCAGGAGACCCACCTCCTGCCCATATTACTGAATTTCATGAGTCCAAATCACTGTAAATACTTCTGATAAACCAGAGCCCAGGAAGGCTGTGCTGCTGAGACTGCTGGAGGCAGGGAGACACATGCTTCTGAACCTGGCATTGCACTCGTTGACAGGATTCTGCCACTGTCCACGTCATTGTTGCTGCCACCAGAAGTACCATCCAAGCTAGAGGAAAAAAAAGACCTCCTTCCTTCCTTCTGTGTTTCAATATCCCACCAATACCTCCCATTGGAAAATGCTAATCCAGTGTCAGTTTGCAGGAGAGTTTGAAAACTATAGCCTGAGAATAGCAGAAATGTACAAACTACTAGTGTAGGCCAGTCTTGAGAGCATAGCTTGAACCCTGGTGTGTTTTCTTATCATGCAGTCTCTTCCATTTGCATGCTCCTTTCTTAGATGGAATGAGACAATTCACAACTGCTAAAATTCCAGCTACTTTTTATTTTTCTCATATATAAATCTAGTGCAAATATTCTTTAGAGGTAGGGAGAAGGGAGCATGTGAGATCTTAGTGATTGCTCTAACAAATTACTAGAAACATGATTATTTAAAACAAAAATGTGTCCTTTCAGTGATTTGGAGGCCAGAATTCTGACATTAAGACGTCTCCCTCCAGGGCCTGTGCAGGGTAGTATCTTTCTTGCCTTTTCCAGCATTTGTGGCTGCCAGCATTCCTTGTCTTATAGCTGCATCACTCCAATCTCTCCTGTTCTTCCAGCTGTAATTTCCCCCTACCTCTGTCTGATAAGAACAATTACAATTGCATTTCGGGCCCACAGGGACAATCTGGGATAATCACCCTATGTGATCATCACTAACCACATCAACAAAGACTTTTTTCCCTTACATGGCAAAATTGACAGGTCCTAGAGATTAGAACTTGGTATCTCTGGGACCATTATTCAGTGACCTACAGGGAGGTATGGAAATCCTCTGGCCCATATGGAAGTATAGAAGAAGGGATACAAGAAAAGGGGTTAGAGCTTTTACATTCTACCAGTACCTGGCAGCACAGAAGAAATTCAGTTGCACCCAAAATGGTGAATCTCTTGGAACATGATTGAGACATGAATGTTATTAACAAACATCAGTGACATCCCATAAAGAATGTAAACCAACACAGCTCAACTGGCCACTCGGGACCCCAATCGTGGGACATAATTGAATCCGATGACAACACTGCAACAAGCAGTGTATCTACTTGGAACTTAATAAGCCATATTAATTCAGAGAGCCATGGACAATCAGACACAGGCTAGACAACAGTTTACTTTGGCACTATCTGGAAAAAAAAAGAGTTTGCTCAGTATATTAATAGAGTAAACAGGATTGAAAGAAAATAAACTGCTTTCGAGAACCTTAGTTGCCCCATTTTATATACAATTTCAAACAGTTTTTATCTTCATATTAAAGGATGTCAGAGCTTCTTACATGGCGACATTTCTTTGATCATTCATTCTGTTTCCTACATATGATATAACCTGGTTTCAGATTGTGTAAATGTATCAAATTCACTAAGTCCAGAAGTTTTTTTCTCCTGTGGGGTTCATTGACTCTCAAGGAAAATAATTATTCAAGTAAAACACAATGTTGTTATACTTATTTTAAAATATACAACAACAAAATTGGTTTTCTTAAAATTAAGAATAGGGACATAAAATTTGGTAGAAAATATAATAATTAAATATACTTAATATCCTGGCTAAAGAAAGAGACTGACAACAGAATGACAGAATGAGGAGGTGATTCAGATGAATGAAGAATGAAGGCCATAAACATGAAATCATAAAAAAAAAATCTTAAGAGTACTAGAAAATTCAAGACAAAGACAGACAGGAAGCTGTTCCCATCAGAACACTCACAGTCATACAGCAGTGGACACACAGTCTCCTCCTTTCTACCATAGTGTACAGTCTAGATAGACCTTAGTCCAAGCCAATCCTTCCACTTCATCACTCCATCCCCTCTGACCAATTTGACAGTTCAGTGCCTTCAATTTTTCCCTCTCTTTCCTGGTGAAAAAGCAAAAGATAGGCTGTTTTCAGTTGATGTAAGGACTTGGAGAAAAAGCCTCAGCAATGTGCAGATTGATTAATTGAACAACTACATTTTTTTTAAAGAAAAACTGATTTAATTTTTAATAAGCAAAGATTTCAAACACATGAAATTTTATTTATTTTGACACTCATTTTTATGCTCATAAATATTATAATCTGCATAGTAAATGGTATAGATGCCCTAAAGTGAGTTAATCTGTGCCAGTAAGCCCTTTAATGATATTATTTACAGCAAAGTCTTACAGGCTTTCATATTCATACATATTATCTAAAGATCTTGTTAGGAAGCTGGGCGTAGTATCTCCCAGCACTTGGGAGATGAGAGAGGAAGATTTGAAGCCAACCTTAGCACCTTACAGTATCCTATTTTAAAAAAAATAGCTTGGAGGTAGAATGCCACTGGGTTTAATCCCTAATAACAACAACAAAAATCTTGTTAGACTACAGACTCTGATTCCATACAGAGAATGGACACGAGGGACTTGAGAGTCTGCAGTGTCAGGAAGGTCCCAGGTGATGTCAATGCTGCCCATGTGTGAACCACACTTTGATTGATAAGGTTGGAGACCGCATAGCTGTCATTGCATGATCTTTCTATGCAGCTCTCCTGTGTCCTCCACCTACAGTATCATTCCTGACTTTACTCAAGGGCCAGAATGCTTCTGTCCACCACCCATTTCTAATGAACTCAGTAGCCTTCTGAATTTCATTGAAGCTCTTCACTTCTACACCTCTTTTCATTTAGAGACTTTATCCCTGGCACATACAAGGCAATTGTATATCAATTTGCAAATGAGATGCACTGTATTTGACAAGTGAGAATGGAAAGGGTGTCCCTTTCACCTTCCTTTCATTCTCTGGTAGTTTGGAGAGCAGAGTGGATCTCAAGAACACATTATTTGCCATACACAATCACGTCTCACACGCAACAGCTGCCTCCCTGTCGACCTTCCATTTTCAATTTAGTATTAATTTTGATGAGTTTTTTTTTTCACCCAAGGAAAACACTTGTGGAGTCTATTACAAGATTGGTGGACTCACACTGTGATCAGAAGCAGATGCTTAAGGGAACAGTGGAATCATTCTGTGATTTCTGACCATTCCTGGCAGGGGGTGTGGTGGAAGTGGGGAGACAGAGTGAGAGTGGGGGAGGAAGAGAATAAACATGTAGAGAGTATTGCAGTCTCGTGGCCATCTGTGCTAACTGTATGCTACACATCTCAAACAGAAACAGAGAGCATGAAAGCAAATGTTATTAGTGAGTTTCAGTTTTGTGGTCTACAAAGTTATTCATGTTTCACTCATTTATCTTTCCACTCTCAGTTACTTTTTTGTCTTTGAGTTCTTTCTCTGATATTGCATTATGATAGGCACTGGGGACCCAATGTTAGGGATAGTCCCTGACCTCAGTTGCCTTTGGATAAAGAAGTGTGCAAGAAAAAGTACACAGGTGGATGCATCACATAAATGCTATACTATATAGAGTACTGGGAGCACATAGGAAAATACTTTATCAAGTCTTAAAGATCCTGGGGAACTTTCCCACAAGAAGCAGGGTCTAATATAAGGTGTGATACAGGAGTAAGACTTGTTCATGTAAAGAGAGGTGAAGGAGAGAGTGTATAGTAAAGGGAGAAGACAAAAAAAGGAAGTAGAAACAGGGTTATTTTTAGAACTTTCTACATAAAGAGATTAGCATGAACAAAATCCACATGCTAGGGAGAGAATGATTTAGTATGGTAACCAACTTCTCCCAAATTTTCCTTTTCCTGGGATTCCCATTTTAGTGATGTCAACAGCACCCACTCGGTTGCCCTGACCACAAAGAAAGAGTCCTCTCTGCCTTCCTCCACCCCCTCATTCTACTGCCTCCCATTTCAGAATCATCAGATCTTGTCAATTCTTCCTTCTAGATAAAATGTAAATGCACTTTTATCTCCATTTCTGAGGTCGCTAAAATGTTGCATAGCTCAGGACTATAGCACAATCATGTCTTACCTAGATTATGACAAGAGCTTCCAAAGCAATATTCTTAGATTCCATTGTAAATCCTTCACATTGAAATTTTTACTTTCACTGTAGTCATCATTCCAAAGGTAAAATCAGATTACTATCACTCTCTTCACAAATCTTTCAATGGCTCCCCTAGTTTCTGCCTCAGGATCAAGCCCAAATTCCTTAACATGGTTAAGAAGACCTTACATGACTGGGCTCCTGTTTGCAATCTCCACTTTGCTGATACACTTCTTGATTCATTTTGTTTATATTTACTGATTGCTTAGATATGAGAGTCACTATGGCAGACACTTTAAGTAAGATGATAAAAGCAATAGATAGATTTGCTTATATGTTCTCAAAGGAGAAATAGAAACAAATAAGTTACTAGCAACTGAGAACTCTTCGCTATCACCACTGGTATAATGTAAATGCCCCAGACATTCTGAAGGAGAGGTTCCCAAACTTATTTAGCTTACTACCATGTTTTCAGAAAAATAAAAACTACTCAGTGCCTCCCTGGAAATCTACCTTCCCAATAAAAATAAACAGAAAGATGCAGTGGCAAGTTTACGTTCTTTTATACATCTATATTTTCTTGCAGCACCTGGTTTGGGGGGCAGCATCACCCATTTGGGGACTTATGTTCTAATATATAGGTTTTGGAATTATCATATTGGGCTTGCTTATTCTAGACTAGAATATTTTTCCACACCTTCAGTTTTAAAGAGAATCATCATTTCTTTTAAAAAGACACTGTCACTTTAGAAGCACAATAATGCAAGATATTATAATAGACAAAGCATGAAATCCCAATAGCTTAAAACATGAAAATTTAGCCCCTCAAAAGATAGGCAAGTGAGACCAAACAATCACTCAGGTGTTCAGACAGGGGCAGGGGACGCTTTCCATTATCAACAGAAGATCTCTAAATCCTTTGATTATTGCCATCCTGCTACCAGCCAAAGAAAGAGAAGAGAATTGGAAGGTAGGTTTTAATATGCCAGGCCAGAAACAGCATGTACCCCATCTCAGTTCCATTGACTAGAATTGTCTCACATATTCACATCCAAGTGAAAAGTAGGGAGGGAATTAGAACAGTTTCATGCCCAGATACACAAGGGAATGGGCTGGAAGAAGCACTAACCAGTCTCTATCACACTCACCAAAACATGGTCATAACTGGAAACAATCTCACCTGGCCATGAGTACAGGGAGTTCACTGCCTCTGCCCACTGTGATCTACAGCACTGGTCCTTACAGACTGAGCATCACTCTGTCTCTGTGTACATCACATCCCAGCAAGTCTCTTTAATTATCAAACATGTACAAAACAGATGATCACTTTAAAGAGCTTTTTGAAAAAATAATTCTGATTTTAGGCACTTATGGTGTTAAGACTCAAATACTGAGTCACTAGTAAGTTTCTTTCTCTCAGCCAGGGCTCTTCTGTGTCCCTACCAATCTGTCATTTGCTGAATCTTAGCTGTCATTTAGATTATAGTTAAAAATTATCTTTCATGGTCTGCTTTCTGAGATCTTTTTGGTTCTTGTTAGGAGTTCCTTCCATGAAGTCTGGAAGTATTTTGTGACCTCCATGCAACCATACTGATAAAAAAAAAAAAAAAAAAAACATATGCGAATTGATGCCTGGTTAATTTTTGTATCACTAGAATTTAGCACAGTACCTGAAACATAATGCATATATTTATTGGATGAACTGATTGATGGTTTTCCATATGGCTGAGATATAGGACATGAAGTGAGATAAATGTAAAAGAAATCATTATCCTGAAAATAATTTAAGGCAGTGGTCCTCAAGGTGTGGCCACTGGACCAGCCACAAGTGCATCACCTGAAGGTGAGTTAGAAATTCATATTCTCAGGCCCCGACCAGACATTCTGTATAACAAACTGGGTGGGTTGAGGGGAGCCCAGCACTCTGTGTCTTAAGTGATTCTGATCCACACTGAAGTTTGAGAATCAATGACCTAAATGTTAATGAAAGGAACCTGGATAAGTCTGAAAGAAGTTAAAGAAAATTTCCACATTGATAATCTAATAACAACAGCTATTATTGCTTGTGTAGTGCTTGCACCAGATGCAAAATAATAGACTATTTTATAAATTGTGAGCCTAGAGCCGGGCATGGTGGCACACGCTTTTAATCCCAGGACTTAGGAGGCTGAGACAGGAGAATCGCAGGTTCATAGCCAGCCTCATCTACTTCTTGAGGCCCTCTGCAACTTAGTGAGACCCTATTTCAAAAATAAAGAGTAAAAAAAATGGGGCTGGGGGTGTAACTTGAAGGTAGAATGCCCCTGGGTTTAAAAAAATAAAAAAGAAGAAAGAAAGAAATTGTGAACCCAAAATTATTATATGGTTTAAGGGTAATTCAGATGGGAAGAATATAAGAATGAAGCAGAGAATTAAGCAGTAAATTAATAGAATCCAGTCAAGTAGTCCAACCACTTTAGCTGGAATGATAGAATCAAGGAACAATTTAAAGTTAGGTAAGGCCTGGTGTGTGTGTGTGTGTGTGTGTGTGTGTGTGTGTGTGTGTGTGTGTGTGTGTTACTGGGGATTGAACTCAGGGACATTCTACCTCCGAGCTATAACCCCAGCCCTATTTTTTATTCTTTATTTTGAAACAGGGTCTCACTAAGTTGTGAAGTGCCTCAGTAGGTAGCTGAGGCTGGCTGCGAATCCGGATCCTCTGGTCTCAGTCTTCCAAATGCTGGGATTACAAGAATGCTCCACCATGCCCAGCAAGATAAGGCCTCTTTTGGGAAGATAAATATGAGTAGATTTTTGATAAACAGAGACAGTGGCTAAGAATGTTCCAGGAAGAGAAAACCCATATCGGCCTGCGACCAATGATATCTGATCCATTAAAGGAACTGGAAGAAGTCAGAAATGGTATTTTCAGATCAAGAAAAATGGACCAGCCCCAAATGAGCCTGCATAGTTGTCATTGTGTTGAGATACACTGCTACAGTTCAAGGGATCACATGAGTCAGGTAAGTTGGCCAAAGAACACCAAGGTTGTTCAAGGAGACCCAGCCATAGAGCAGTGAGAAGAGCATCTAAGACAGGCCCGTGAAAGTAAAGGTCAGCTGGAGGACACGAGGATCAGGGGACGCAGAGTTCACTTCTGCCCAGTTCATTAAATACTCATTCATTAAACTCATAGAGTGTATTTGCTTATCATCTATAGTTTTAGATACTGAGATAAAAAAGTGTACCAGAAATTCTGGCCTTTGATGAACTCTAGTCATACATGCACGTGCACACACGCACACAATACACACAAAAATATAACATATATATGTATATATAACATATATTATGTATATAATAGAAAATATATGTATAAATAGTGCATACATTTAATATTCACTTGCTATTTATAACAAATATCGTGCATTCACATCACACATGCATCTATGTATCAGCCAAAGTTGCATTTCTAACACACTTCCAGGGGATGCACTTGTGGCTGGTCCAGGGACCATACCTTGAGGACCACTGCCTTAAATTATTTTATATTTTTCTCACTTCATGCCCAATATCCCAGTCACATCAAAAACCATTAATCAGTTCATACAACAAATATATGCATTATGTGTCAGGTACTGTGCTAAATTCTAGTGATACAAAAATTAACCAGACATCAATTCACATATTTTTTTATCAGTATTCTTTTATGAGTTAAAGACCTTTAGTTTAGCTTTATATTTGTGTGTGTACATGCACTTAGTATTTATGACACACATGTGCATTATATGTATGTGTATTGACAAAAGATGCACCTGATATATACGTGTACATGTATATGCACATGTATAAATCTATATGTATACACATGTATCTATATCTGATATATATGTGTATATATGCATATACATATTTATATGTGTATATACATGAATCTGATACCTGTGTGTCTGTACACACACACACACACACACAGAGTAATAGACTAAGTAGAAACAGGATGAGAGCCAGGACAGAATAAGAGAAAGGAAGCTATTTCCCAATGATTAAGAAAAGAAGGGAAATGGTCTCTGAAAGTTCAACGAAACTTCTCCCAGAGCCTCAGGAGGGCTAGCCGTCGGGACATGTTGAATTATAGGATAACGCTTATATCCTTAAGCAGATCAGGAAGGTCAGGAGGATTGGCTGCAGGAGAACACTATAGTTCTGAAGGCGAAAGCATGTGCCAGCTTGGCGGCCATCTATAAGGGAACATCTCCAGGCACAGCCAGCAAAGACAGTGCTGGAAATAAGGAGGCTCAAAACACAACAAGACAAGAGGCCTTATTCTGCACAAAGTTTGCATGACTGAATTGAAATAAAAGAGGTTTCTTTGGGAACATGGCTCCCTTCTCCATTTCTCACCGAGGACGATGAGTAATGACAGAGTCACCGCCACTTGAAAGCTGATTTGGAAATGGAAGGGCTTACTTATCTCAGACCCCATGACTCATGGGAGAATCACTGAAATCTATTTCTCTTAATGTTTTCCAAAGAGAATTACTGATCAAAGTTGTTTTCTTCCCAGAGGTGTGTTCCTTCCAGCACAGGGATGAGGCATATCTCTGGGACACCCAGAGGACATTTATAGTCACTTCCCAAGTGGCTCTTGTTCTCTGGATTAAAAACGAAAATTATCTCTCGGCTGTCAATGTAACATCTTCCAGCAGCATGAAATTCTGTCAAACAGAAATTGAAGATGAATAAAATGAAGATACACACTCAGGATTATACCTATTGTGAAGCAGCAGTGCTCTGCACTGACGATTCTACACCCTAATAGTAGATTTAGGGAAATAGAGACATACTGGTTTTCTAAACACCCCTGTACACTTTGCCATGGGAAGTAGCTGTGATTGAATAGCCTGACAAACGCTGTAAGCATATGCAATGAGCCAACTATACAGCACTCCAGGGCAGGATTACAAATGACTCGTGTGCATTTTGGGGGGTAATCAGCTATCATAATTCCATTTGTAATTTATGTTTGCATGGAAGTACGGGTTTTAACCATTGCTAGGGTTTAAGGAGAAGTGCAACCTGTTTTCATGTTGTCAAACTCCAGGGAATTTCAGCTTGTCAGTACAGTAATAATGCATTAATAATGTCTACATTATTGGATGGCTGTTTTCCAAGAACAAAAAACTCCCCTTTGTAAGAGCAATATTTACAGAACATGTATGATGCATGTGTGTAGAGCTGTTCATTATCGAGCAGGCTTCATTCTAAATAGACACATACCTAAATTCTTTCAAATGAATAGGAGGACCATTTCTAGCTCTTCAGTTTAGATATGTTAGCAACCCCTGAGAGACAAGATTGTGAGTGTTCAAGAAGAAAATCACAGAGTTCTGGCCAGGTGACTTGTATCTAAAAATTTTCTTATGCTTGCAATAGCAGAAAGGTGGTTAAAAAGATGAGAGGAAGGGACGATATGGAAGGAAGAGACAGGAAATCAGGTTAAGTGGTTGGATATAAGAATTGCATGAAATTAAATGGGATGAAATTAAATGTTCAAAACCTTGGGAACATATTCCAAAAATTATAAAAGAATTGTAATGGCAGTATCCCTATGCTTTATATGAGGCATTTTCTTATTTTTATTTTTATCATTTATTTTTCTTGAGAAAGGAATGTAATTTTACCAGATTTGAAAAGAGTTCTTTCCATAAAAGCTCAAGAGCCTCTGATAGGATATATTTGGAGATTTAAGGATTTTTAAAACCCCATCTGTGAATGTAAGGGAGATGATACTCTAGACCCAGAATATCACTCCATGTTTTTCAAATGTTTTTAACCATAATCAATGGCAAGAAAAATAGTTTACCATGAGATCCTATATACAGTCTTTCTTGATCTCACAACAGGAAAAAAAATCACACACAACATAATTATTACCCTTACTGTTAGAGGCACTCTGATATTTTCCATTTTATTCTTCACTATTCTTTTCTTGGTAATTCTAGTTCATTTATAAAATGCTACTCATGACCTACTAAATTGATTTCATGACCCATTTATGGATCACATCCTACAGTTTGAAAAACACAGTTTTAACTGACTGAAAGGCGGCAAGTACAGAGAGAAAGAAATGAGGCGATGCAGTTTCAATAGACGAGGTGAGCTCTACTTCAAGTTTTGACAAAGGGTAGAGTCAAAAAGAGGAACGGTTGACATTCAGAAAATTGACATAAGAGGAACTGGAGGGAGTAGGATAAGAATGTCCTAGTGAGATGGAGACCAAGTTTAAAACTGTAGCTAGACTATAGGAGAAAAGGTGGCCTGTAAATCCAGGGAGAAAAGAGCTAGCAATTTATTAAACAAAATAAAAGATAACCATAATAACTTTTCAATACTCTGGTTTGTTGTTTTACAAGCAGAGCTGAAAGTCATGCAGTTTGTCTGAGGGCTAACAGAGATATCACCCTCCATGCAAAGAAAAGACAGGGAAAGAAAAAGACTTGGAGAAAACATTGCTAACTTTATTCTGGGCCTCAAATAATCTCTTTCTTCCTGGGAACTTCTTAAAGGTTTTTGAGTTTGAGTCTCCAAATTCTATGAAAAGCAATAATAAACAATATTTCCATAACTAAACAAATGTGACTTTCAGAGTGTATTTTTAATGACAAAGTTTAGATTAGGGGGTAACTGTCAAATTAGGTAGACAAATTACTCATGTATTTTTGCTTCAAAATTAATAGGAATAACTATAGGTCAAGACTAGCTGGAAGGGAGGCATGGTTATTCAAGCTGAAAATTCTTCTGAAGGTGGAATCAAGTGCCTTGGAACAATTCAATTAGCTAATCACAGATGGTTGCCAGATATGCCATCTAAACTTTCATTTCACTAACAAATGTCACTGCTAAGAAAATATGAACTTTGGGAAATTGGGGGCAATTCCATGTGAAGGATAACTTCTGTTCTTGTCACGATTTTGCAGGGACCGGATATGGAAGTGTGGTGTGACAGGAGAGAAAACCTCATGGCAATTCCAGATGTTCAACACATGAGTGATGGGCACTGTCTGAAAAGTGAGTCCTGTTGCTGGTCACCCTGGGATTCCTGAGTGGTGGGACCCTTGAGGATCTGTCAAGAACTTGGCAAGACTAGGACACTAAGATCCAAAGGACTGGATATTAACCAACTGATAAGTCAAATATTAGTTCATTTGACATTTATCATTCACTAATGCATTCCATAAAAATACTCTCCAGGTCTATCTCTCTACTTCTAGTCTTTAGTTAGTACACTTGAATTTTTTTTCCCCATAGTCTGATAATTGTTTCTGTGATGTGATACAACTGTTTGCAATTGTGTCAGTGGTTTATAACTACTTTTGAGTCACAGAATCTTCTGATAAACTGGTTAAAATTTCTTCAGGAAAGTGGATATATAGGCAATCATATATGGACAATCATACAATCTTTTGTAAGCAAGTTGAGGCTTATGAACCCCTGCAATTCACCCACAGACATCCAATCCATAGACTTGGTTGTGCTAATGGAAAGAATGTATCTTCTGAAACTGTTGGATAGATTCTTCTGTTAATGTCTCTTAAGCTCATTTGATCTATAGTGTCATTTAATTCTGATGTTTCTTTGCTGTTTTCTTTTTCTTTTTTTTTTTTTTTGCGTGGATGATCTATCTATTGGTGAAAGTTAGGTCTTAAAGTCACCCACTATTATTGTATTGGGGCCTATCTTTCTCTTCATGTTCACTAGTGTTTGTTTTATAAAACTGGATACTGAAGTTTGATGCATATAAATTTATAATTGTTATATTTCTTTGGCGAATTGTTTCCTTTATCAATACATAATAATATTATTTATCTCTTCCAACTGATTTTGGCAGATATGAGTATAGCTAGTCCTGCTTGCTTTGGGGTTTCATTTGCTTGGAATCTTTTCACTTTGAGTCTCTGTCTTTGCCAATGAAGTGAGTTTCTTTCAGGAAGCAGATTGTAGGGTCTTGTTTTTTGTTCTTTTTTTTTTTTTAATGCAATCAGCCAGTCCACCATTGAAGAATAAAGATTATTTACATTCATGATATTATTAAAAAGTGTGTACTTGTTCCTCTCATTTTGTTGTTTTTCTTCTGGTTGTTTGGAATGTTCTAAGTTCACTTCTTCCTTTCTGATTCTTCTTAGAGGTTGATGGTTTCTTGTACTAATAATGTTTGATTCTTTCCTAATTCTCATTTGTTCATCTACTCTTCTAATGAGGTTCATTCTTTCCTGTGCCCTCATGATTGTGTTTATCTTTTTTATTCTTCTGGGCATAAGATTCCCTTAGGTGCCATCTTCAATGCTTGTTCTTTGATCATGAATCCCCTTAGTTTATGTTGTAATGCTAAGGCTGTTATGAAATAATATCACCACAGAAGTCAGATACCATGCCTATGTTTATCAGCACTTTCTAAAATTATCTGTAATTTCTTCTGACCCAGTTCAGGCTTGGAATAAGGAAAAAATCACCAAATAAAAATAAATGTTGAATTAGAGAATTCTGATTATATGTTTTAAATAATATTTGATTATAAAATATTTTTAGTACTTAGTCCATGACTACATTTGTATATAATCTCATTTGTAGGTCACAAAATATCTATTGAACAACTGGTTTTTACCCACTTAGACCTATAATCCAGACAAAGTATGGATGTCATATGTAGATATAAGCTCTCTAAATTTATTAAAAGCACAACACAGTTGGGATGCGAAAAACCCAATTTTTTTTTTTTTGTTTCTGAGTATTGCAAATATTTTCTTGTAAGAAAAAACTGATTTTAAAAACTATAGTTTTTTAAGAAACTAAGCTAAGTGAGAGCTAGACAAGAAAACAATGGCCTATAAAGAGAACCTCCTCTAGTCTCGGTTATGATTATTCGTATCGGGTCATATGAACAAAAACATTTATTAAAAGCTAGATATTAATTGTATTTCAAATATCCTTTATTAATGGGCATTTCTTTACAGGAAAGTCAAAAGATGTTTCCCCAAAGCTTACTATTATCTAAAAATAGATGGTGGCTATTTTTCACAACTTAAACATTGAATGAGTTGCACTTACATAAATTATTGACTTTAGGGTATTTTAAATGATGAGCACATATGATTCCTTATCATCTTAAAATTTTACTACTTAAAGCCCAGCCCCCCACAATTATTGGCATATGATAGATGAAAATGTACTAATACATTTATTTCTAAAAATCTATTGTCCCTCTAAAATAGTTGTTTCCAAAGTTATTAAAGGATCAGGTGTGTCCTGGTCGTACCTCAGAAAGTGTTTTACACTAAAATTAAAATAACCATATAACCCACCAAGCATGCAACATCTTCTAATCTGTGGTATAGAAGAGTGGCAGCAAGTGCCAAAGGCATAATTAAATTTAATGGAAGAAAAATTAATACTGAGAAAATTCTATCAACTCTTTTTTTAATGTGTCATTATCTGACTTAAGCAATAAAACCCCTTGAGCCACTGTTCAGAAGTCTAGGCCTCTGAACCAGCCAAGTTCGGAAACTTACCTCTGAAAGACCACGTCAGCACAGAAGAGTTCACTGTAGTAAAGAGAAAGTCTGTTATGCCAAAGTTCATTTCTCAGATAATTTAATCACACTGGTAGGCAGGCATACTTTAAGACACATATTAATTAGAATATTAACTCTTTGTAATCTTACTTTTTGGTAAAGAACCAATCTTAAACTTTTTTACATACCAACAATTTGTGAAAAGACCTCTAACAGACTCAAATACATTGCCTTTTTATAGGTTTTAAGAAGCCAAGAGTATTTGAATTTAGCAGTTAATGTTTTAGAAGTGTGTGTGTGTGTGTGTGTGTGTGTGTTTATGGTACTGAGGATTGAGCTCAGGGGCATTCTACCTCTAAGCTATACCCACAGCACTAATTTATTTATTTATTTAAAAGAGGATACTGCTAAGTTCCTGAAGGTCTTGACAAGTTGCTGAGCCTGGC
Organism: Graphiurus murinus; assembly: GCA_004027655.1. Classification (NCBI taxonomy): domain Eukaryota; kingdom Metazoa; phylum Chordata; class Mammalia; order Rodentia; family Gliridae; genus Graphiurus; species Graphiurus murinus. The sequence goes on along the minus strand of PVLC010000236.1, from coordinate 112,438 downwards.
CACAAACCTGTGATCTCCCTGTCTCAGCCTTCCAAGTACTGGGATGATAGGCATCCACCACCATGGCTGGTGTTGTTTTAGTATTTTAACTTATTTAGAAATAACTCAGATGTTTTATTACTATAATTACTTTATTCCTTTAATTTTATTAATTCTAGTCTTAAGATAAAGCAAGATGATAATATGAATTTAGGTTTATTAACATAGCTAAATCCAAATTATATTTATGACAAAACAAGTTAACATTATCTGTTTCTATGGCTAGAGTTTAAGACTTTTATCTGCAAATCTCATATAAATTTGAATCATATTTTTTACATAGCACTAGTTTATTTTAAAACAACAACTTATTTTTTTAGTCTAAGTGTGTGTGTGTGTGTGTGTGTGTGTGTGTGTGTGTGTGTGTCTGTCTGTCTGTCTGTGTTTCATTGTGGATTGAACCCAGGTGCATTCTACCTCTGAGCTACACCCTCAGCCCTATGTTCTTTTTTTAAATTTTGAAACAAGATCTCAGTAAATTGCAGAGGGCCTAGCTAAGTTGCTGAGGCTGGTTATGAACCTGCAGTTCTTCTGTCTCAGCCTCCCAAGTACTGGAATTACAAGCATATGCCACCATGCTATGCTATAGTTCGCCTTTTGATTACTGCATTCCAGATAGGACTGGCTGAAATGACAAATCTCCAAGCAACAATGGCTATTTTAATAAAGACAGCAGAAAAAAAAATGATGGATAGAGAGTCAAAGCCTTTATGTGTTGACTTTGAAATTGCAAGCTAGGCATTGTCTTAAAGGCGCCTCCAAATTAGGCATACCAATCAAACAAAAAATACTAATTCAAGCATGCAGAACCCAAAAGTGAACTCATCAGGAGAAAAGCCATGAGATGAGTTAAGAAAAATAAAAGTGGGAGAAATTCCTATTAAAAATGAACCAGAGGAGGGTATCCCAGCCCATGTTATTTCTAAGGCTTGACTCTGGGAGACCTGACAGAATGGATATGGTCACCTGCCTGCATCTGGAGACTAGTTAGCAAAAGAGATAAATGAAAGTGCCAATGAAAATGAACTTATACTGGTTCGGTCACCATTGGGAAGATGGTCTATTCTAAAGCTACCTTCCCTCTTTGCTCTCCCTTGCTTCCCAGCCATGAAGTGAGGAAGTAAGCGGTTTTGCTCTTCCATGGACTTCCTCCATGATGTTATACCTCATAAGAGGTGCAAAGCAACAAAGCCAACATATCATGAACTGGAACCTCTAAAACTGCAAGCCAAAAGCAACCTTTTCTCTTTATTAGCTGTGTCTTGTATTTTGTTGTCACAAAGGACACTGATTAATAAAGGAGGTGCTTAGTTTGACTAACCCATGACAAAGAACAGCAGCTCTATTTATCTTGATTCTCAGAGGGATGGGTCTCCTTTTCCCCATCCCAACATGGGAATTGTTTTGATGCTACAGCCACACTGTACTATCATGAGGGAAGATGCCCATTGCTCCCTATCAGTTATCCACACCCACAATCAAAACCTCGCATTGGCCTTAAAAACTAAGTTAGCAGATATAATTAGATCCCAAAAGACTTAACTAAATTTCATTTGATGCTTTTTAATGCAATTTCACAAGCACTCCACCTACAGAGAAACAAATCAAAGAGAGAAAGAAGTTATCACCAATCTTCCCCATTGTATGGACTTCATCCGTGGGAAGGATGAGAACCCTGTATACATGATCGTAAAAATATTGATACATATGCATAAAACATATGGATACTGTATATTAAAAGGAATATGTTGTTAAAAGATTAAATAACTTCTGGTTTTCCTTGGTATGTACCCATTAGCATCAAGAAAGTTTAACCCAAGCCAAATTAGCTATTATAAATTCTTGACCTTTATGGCAGGCATGGTACATGCCTGTAATTTCAGTACTTGGAAGGCTGGGACAGGAGGATAGCAGGCTTGAGGACAGCATCAGCAAGTAGTGAGACTCTCATCAATCTAGTGAGACCCTGTCTCAAAACAAAAATAAAATAGAGTTGGGGCTCAGAGGCAGAATGCCCCTGGATTCAATCCCCAGCACAATAAATAAATAAATAAATAATAAACCAATTCTTGACCTTTAAAGAGTATATCTATTCTTGTAGAAAATAGAAAATAATGCTTACACAGAAGATGAAAGGTTTTCTTATTATTCCTACAATTGGAAAATGATTTCAGTGGAAAACTGATGAACAAGTTGATAATAACTACTTGTCACTCTGCTTTGACCATTTTTGCTGAGACATCAGTCAATGTTAAGGAACAATATGCTTAGCTGTAAAAAGACTCCGTTTCCTTCTCGAAGTGAGACATGGGGCCAAGTTAGAAGTGGTCCCTTCAGAGTGAATCAAGTTCCGTTAAGCGGATATCATAGTAATGATTATGGCAAATTACTCTTGTGATTCTGGTAGATTACATTTTCTGAAAGCAACTAAAATTTATCTGAGAATATCCTAACCAGAGCCGGGCATGGTGACACATGCTTGTAATCCCAGTACTTGGGAGGCTGAGACCAGAAGATCTGAGTTCGTGACCAGCCTCAGCTACTTAGTGAAGCTCTCTGCAACTTAGTGAGATTCTGTTTCAAAATAAAGCATTAAAAATAGGGCTGGGGATGTAGCTCGGAGGTAGAATGTCCCTGGATCCAATCCCCAGTACTGAAAAAAAAAAAAAAAAAGAGTATCTTAACCAGGCAGACACAGTAAATGTGTCCTTATTTTCAGCATTTTAAGAAGTTAAGAAAACAAAAACTTTGTCCAGGAACATCTACTGCCCTTCAAAAGACAAACTGCTGAGCTTCCGGGTGACAGGGAACAGTAAAGTTCAAGCCCGTTCTGAAGATGCTCCAACAGCTTCATGAGAGATACGATACATCTCTGATAAGAATAATGGATTTGGCTCATTACCTACTGAAAACATTTTGTTGTGAGATGCACTATTCTCAAAGAAACAGGAAAAAAATTCAGCTTCCTTTAAAATTGGGTTGGGGGTGGTTGGTAAGGTGAATGCCTATTATCTGCAGTTATTAAAAACAATCTAACATAAAAGCTGCCTAGTTTTTAAAGCAACCATAAACATTCAGGTCAGGCTTGCAAGAGATGCAACTACTATCAACAAACACCCATTGAAATGAATCATGGAATCATTCGCTTCCATAGTAACTTTCAACAAGGAGAGAAAGAGAACAGCATGGTGAGCTTTCAGGGGCACTCTTGGCTTGTCCTGTACCAACTGTCACACAGGTTTCTTGGGCCTTTAATAAATGGTTTTCAAGTTGCTATTTAAAAGAAGTAACTTATTCCTGGAAATACTCTCATCAAAATTCAGCACAATAAGCTTGCAAGATAGTTTCCTAGATGGAAATAGAAAATTTAAAACAGTGACTGTTAAAATCCCCAAATAGCAAATTGAATATTCTAGTTCATACTTTATATACCCACATCGTAATGGAAATAATCCTGCTAAGCTACTATTTCTGACAGAATGACTATAATTTTATCCAACTTCTCTAATGGATTTATGCACATTGAAATAACACCTTCTTTGCTTAGATTCATTAAGCCAAATTTGCATTTTGAAATATCAGCTTCAAGCATAAGATATCAGTGAATCAAAGATAATGAGTAAAGGCTCTGGGATAGGGTCTCCATTATTTGAATCAGCAGACGTTTTTCTTTTTTAATAAACTAATGTACCAGTATAGAAATTTCTGGATTGATACCATAACTGATTTAAGGTTATAAAGTTTTTGAGCCACTCAAACTTTTTTTTTTTAAATTAGTATCCCCATCAATAAAAAGAAGGTTTGGGACTAAATTTCTTTCAGCTAGGCTGACCATAAAATTTATCATCCAAACCTCTCATTATAGGAGAAGCGTGACTTAATCTCCCTACCAAGTCTTCCCTTATTTCACTGAATCAGAGTGTTCTTCTTGGGAAATTACCAGAAAGTGACACCTGCATTCTCTCTCTCTCTCTCATTTTTGTCAAACTGTTTGATAATTTGTCAAACAGGGTAAGCAAGTTAAGGGCACAGACTTCTTTGGTTTGAAATCCAGCTGTATTTCTCACTAGCTATGTGATCTTTGATTATTTAGCCTATCTTAGTTTCTTCAGCTTAAAACTAATAACTGTATCAAGACCACAGGGTTAGTAAGTGCAAAATATTTTTGGCTTTTTTTTTTTTTTTTCAAACTACCACAATCTTCCTCCACATCAAGACTATCCAAACCCAAGAAACTCGATTGCCCAGGTTTTAACATGGGAGAGAGCCCCTCTGTACCTTGACACAAAGTACTAACTCTTGTGACACTTGGCCAATCTGCCTTGCATCGGATTCTCCTGCATTCAAGACTTAACTCCTCTCCTAGATTATGATCTCCTTGAAGGCAGGTGTCCTGTATCCTTCAAATGAGGTCATAGATGGAAAACTGCAAAGCATTCTAGAAATCCAAGACACTTTTATAATAATTATTGTCACTAGACTTTGTGTGACCAACATTTGATATAATGCCTCTTCTTGGCTAAAGTGGTTGGTCATCTGCTTCTGGCTATCCGTGGTTGGTTGTTTGCTTTACATGTGCCAAGAGGCACATTTTCTTTTTCTGAACAAATGTTTTTGTTTCCAAGTTATCCAGAAGTGGAGGACATGAGAAAGAGAATGACTTTTGGCTCATTAGATATTTCACTAAAATTCCTTTATTTAGAACTTATATGCTAGGTATTATGCTTGTGTGTAGGACAAAAAAAATCATTTTGAGAGTGTGTCTCTTGGAAGATGAAAATTTTAATGGTAATAGGGTTAGGAGAAAGAAATGAAGCTATAATCCAAACATTTATTATAGCACAATAAATTCAATAATGGAGATTTGAAGCCAGACATGGTGGTGTACACTAGTAATCTCAGTACATGGGATAATGAGACAGGAAGATCACAGATTTGAGGCTAGCCTTGGCAACTTGGAGAGAGAGATCATGTTTCAAAATAAAATAAAGTAGTGCTGGAGTTGTACCTCAGAAGTAGAATGTCCCTGGCTTCAATATTCAGTACAAAAAAAAAAAGCAGACTTGATACCTCTTTTCTCCCTTACCTCCACTTTTGTTAATTTTATTTGTTAAACAACTTACAAAATGTACCTTCTCTCCCTCTCAATGCCATCATCCTAGATTCAACTTCTTCTACCTTAGGAACAAGTTGGCCTATGCTATTTGCAATGATATTCCAACTTCTCTCAGAAGATCCATTCAATGTCACCCCTAAACTCACCAATACATTCTTCTTTACTCTGTAATCTAAATTACTTTTAAAAATAGAAATCTGATGAAGACATTCCTGCTTAAACCTTTTCAGTGGTCTTAAGATAAAAATAAAATGTTCCAAAATATTCTTTCTCATCTCCTCTCTCCCCCAGCTTTTTTTTTTCCCATTATGCACTCCAATAATATGAAACATCTTTTGGTTCCTCAGTCTCATTGATATTCCATTTACATGAATAGCATGCTTTATATCTCAGCTTAAATGTCACTTCTGAGAAGTCTTTTCTGATCCCCTGATCCAAGGTACCCTATGTCATTCCATGTGTATCCAATGTCATTGCATATGCCACCCTATGTCATATGTGTCACATTTTAAGTCATTCATAAATTTCTCCATGAGAAGAACAGTCTCTCCTCTTGCTTGTCATTAGGGTCAGCTTCTTGGACGTGCAAACTGAGGTAGCACATAAGCCTGCATGTAGAAGGATCCTGCATCTGGTTTAATGTTTTGCTGTCATTGTATTGAAGTTTTTAATAAATTTTGAATAAGTAGTACTACATTTTCATTTTGCACTGAGTCCTGCAAATTATATAGCTGATTCTGCTTGTTAGCTTACTTACTGCCTTTACCACAGTGCCTACAACATAATAGATACCTAATAAACATGAATAGGTTGAATCAACAATTAAATTAACTATTTATCTCCCATTTGGCTTTCTTTATCTAAGAATAAAAGTCCCTGTAGCATTAATTTACTAGTCATTGGTTAACTATTTTGAATAAGCATACATATTTCAGACCTTAAAAATGTAGCAAGCTTGAATCAGAAACTATTGCTCTATGTATTTTCATGGTTTTTCCCTCCTTCTTCTCTATGTTGACTTGCTAGTTCTGCCAGGGCTGTTTCTTCTTCCCTCAATCCATATAGTAACAGAAACAAAACTTTAAAGATGTCATTATCCTGAGTAATAGATTAAATGCAAATTTGCAGAGAGATTTTTCCTTCTAGAGATTGAATAAAAACGAAGGAAGAAAGGATGAAAAGAAGTTTCTTTGGAGAAAAAGCAATGATAAAAATGGAGATCTAAATGGCAAAGGGGATGAAGGAACTATCTTCTGGAGGATTAGGGAGGGACTGGCAGGATCCAGTACGAAGTTACTAAACTGTGGACTACCTACTGCCTGAAAACAACAGAATTTAAAAGTGGAGGTATAGGAGTAGACACAGAGCACCCTGTGTGTATAGGAGATTGAAGGGGAGATTCCTGTGTGTGTGTGTATGTGTGTGTGTGTGTGTGTGTGTGTGTGTGTGTGTGTGTGTGTGTGTTGCTGTAGATCTAATCCAGAGGCATTCTACTTCTAAGCTACATCCCCAGCCTTATTTTATTTTGAAACAGGGTCACACTAATTTGCTGAGGGCCTCATTAAATTGCTGAGGCTGGCCTTGAACTTGTGATCCTCTTGTCTCAGACTCTTGAGTACTAGGATTACAGGTATGTACCACCATGCCTAGCTGAAGGGAGACTCTTACCTCTGAACAAAGTAGAACAGACCAGAATGACTTGAGAAATATCCTGTGGCCTGGGGAAATAGTTGACACAAGAATACTGTGATGGTTAGTCTGGATTGTCAACTTGACTGGATCATGAAACATCTAAGCTTATGTGACGTTGGGTGTGTTGATGAGATGATTGATTTATGTAATGGCAGATTGAAGGGGAAGTCCTGCCCTGAATGTGTGCAGCACAGTTCTGATAGGTGCAAGATGCAGATAAAAGAAAGAGAACGCCCCATGAATGCATGTGTGGCTCCTGCTGAAGAAAGAGCATCTGCTCTCATCTGAGATATTGGCCTTCAGCTCTTCGAACTGGACCTTCACCTTGGTTTCTCTGGAGAGTTTCCTGGCCTTTTCATCTCGGACTGGGACTGAATTAGTGGTTGCTCTGATTCTGAGACTCCAGCTCTTAGACCACTCAACCTGCAGTTGGTTCCTCTGGCTCTCCATGTGCCGTTAGAAACTTGGGACTACACTGCTTTGGACTGTAAGCTGATTTGATAAACTCCTTTTATTATATATGTGATCTGAGTTCTGTTACTCTAGTGAACCCTGACCAATACAGGTACCATTGACAAAAAGACTTAGCCTTGTCACTTGGGGTCTAAAGCTGTGTGAAGTACAGTCTGTGGACTTTTCCCCATCCATGGTTTGTTACTGGCTCATGCTAACAGGAGAACTTGAGATAGATGTAAATCAACAATGTCAATAAGTACATTGTTTATCTGAGCCAACATTTCAAATCAAGTCTAATAAAGAAAGTATTTAAATACTGGTATACTGGTATACTCTTATCACATCCTGTACCAGTAACGACCCATTTAAAGATCTGGTGCTTTTGATAGCACTGGACTATTTACTGCCCTGGACACCTTCTCTCTGGTTGCTACTAGGGGGAAAATTGTCATTGTTTGTCTCAGCTATTTTCCTTTCTTCTGTCTCTTTTATTGTTAACCAACCCGTATTTATGATTGGCATAGTTACAATTAGAAAGTTTATTGTATTGGATCAAGTTATAGCATAAAAACTCATTTTTTTCTATTTAATACTACACTGCACATTTTTTGTTCTGATCCACTGTGAATTGGTTCTACAGGTTTGCTATCAGAATGTAAACTATCTTTAAGGACAAGTGATAAATACATACATGTGTATGTACATGTTGGAGGGAACTCAAATATTTTTGTGTGTACAGAGGTGAGTCAGTTATTGAAGTAAATCTTAGGTAATTGCATGTATTTAATGACCTTTCCCCAAATAAAGTTATTTGGCAATGGGGAAATTGCCTTATTTTATTCTAAAGTATTATATGAAGTTATTTGATTGATGAAAACCAAAACTAATAATAAAAGGTTAAAGCAAAACAAAAGATACATTTTATGGTACTTTCCATTGTACTCTTCTTTTGGGGGGAGTGCCAAAAATCAAGGCTTTTTCAATATATTTCCAATAAACTATTTCTCTACTAAGACATATATCTGTGGTTAAGTAAAACACTGAAAGAAAAGGGACCACATTATATCTTGCTGAGAAAAAAACCATCTTAATAGATTTTTCATACTCTAATTAAGAGGATTAACAACAATAACTTCTGTATCCCAGGGAATCAAAGTAGATATAGACTTTGGATCTGGCAGGTGGTAAATGAACATAGATGACTAGAGTTCCATTGATGTTAAGAAAGAGTTCTTGTCATAAAAAAATCTCCATTTATTGTGAAATAAGTCATTAGGTCTAATGCAAGTAAAATCAAGATGGCTACAAGTTAGAGAAAATTTGGTTGCAAAATATTTATTCCTGACAGTAAAAATTATGAGATTTATGGTTCTTCTAGGTTTGGGGATGAGAAGTGCTTCTTCCTTAGGTCCTGTAAGGTTGTCATTAATATTTATTTCTATGTAGTACATTGATACTGAGCGTTTTCAAATTTTCTACTCCTAACTCTAAAATGTCTTCTTCCCTACTTCAGTTGCACACACACACCTCTCTAAGCCTCACATTTCTTATCTATAATTCTGTAATATTGATGACATTTACAATATCTTTGCAAAGGGGCTTTATAAGATACTCTGTGTAAAGCACATTGTCTGAAATATGCTAAGATTTCATTAAATCTTAGCTATTAATATTACTACTACTACTACTGAGATTAAGCTCAAACGTGATATCCCTAGAACTTAGAGTATATATTACTTAAAATACGTTTGGTCTTGGTTCTCTCTTATAGCAGAGTACTTTAGGTTTGACTCCTAGGATTCTTAAAATTGGGCACTGTGGCACAGATATTTATTATCTATAGACTCTCTGTGTGTTCCTTGACATCTTCTTGGAACACTTTCCACTGAAATAAATTGTGGTTTAACTATGGGATTATATAACCTATGGTCTACTTCCAACATAAACAATGCAAAAAAGTTGTCAAGAGCAGCTGAGCTCCAACTAAGATCTATGTAGAAACCCTAGATAGCTTGAGAAGACAGGTTGTATTATGCAGCTCAACCAGAAGCCATGCTGTGCTGGATAAAGTAGGGTAATCTCTATGCATTACTGTCCGCAGAATGGTTGAGATTCACCTCTTTATAAATGTTAGCTGTGTATATGCAGTTTCTCATTAAAACTTCATGGCAGCCACACAGAGTAGATATTTTAGATTCCTGAGCTTATGGAAAAGTAAACTGAGTCTTTGAAAAGATTAAATGACAATCTCAATATTGGTATTGGCAAGTGATTGAGCTCTAGAGTTCAACTGACACATGGGACACAGGAAATTTGCAACCATTTTTATCTCTTTCAGTTTCAGATGTTACATCACAAAAGATTGTTTCATGACTTAGATGAGGTAATTTATCTTAAATACTGATTATTAACTATTATTATCACAACACTTGTAGGTGGTAGAATAGATAAGGATTTAAACCCAGGCTTCTCTAAAAGCTACACTGAACCATTGAATACAACTCTCTCCCCATCTGAGTTTACTACATGATGCTAATTTTTCAATTTACTTTTTAACTAGAAGTCTGGAGTTGCATGCTCAACAAATTTTTAGAAAACTTGTCATTATCTCTGAAAATATGGTGCTTCCTATTCTCCATTCATTAAGAGTGTGATGATAATTATTTACTTATTTGATAAGTACATATTGAGGATCTATTATGTGCTAAATAATAGATTAAGTATTGGTACTACTAAGAGGGTCTCACAATCTGGAAAAAGATAGAGAAAACATTAGCAAATGTCAAGTTATACTCAGCATTAATTTAAAGAATCACCAGAAACAAGTTTTGTAGAAATTGTAGATCTTATTGAACAGCAAAACCAAACTTCAAAAGATAAGTGATAAAAGCAAAGAAAATACTCAGAAACTTAGAACTGGGTGTTTTTATTCCTACTCATTCTACTCTGAGGTCATAAAAATGGAGGAATATATTGGTAAAAGTAACTTTATAAATCAAAGCAAAATAATATATTACTATAAAGGTTATGAGTAAACTGCCTTTAATTCTACTACAAAAATTAAAAGATAAAGGTATTAAAATAGCTATAGCTAAATTATGATAATGGATAAATGATATTGATGTGAGAGGAGAGGTAAATCTGAAATCTGTTGATATTCTAGAGGCAAATGAGAATAAAAGCCCAAATTATCAAAGCTTATGGACTGCAACAAAGGCAGTACTAAAAGGGAAGCTGCAAGTGATAAATGCCTGTGTTAAAAAAGAAGAAAGATCTAAAATGAACACCTAACTTACCACCTAAAAACAGAAAAAGAACATACTATAATAAAGATCAGAGCAGAAACAATTCAAAAAAGACTAGAAAAACTACAGAAGACAACTCAACAAAATTAAAGTTGATTTTAAAAAACTAAAAAATAAACAAACATCTCTCAAGAATAAGAGAGAAATCTCAAATAAATAAAATCAGAATGAAAAGAGGAGATATTATAAATGGATAACTCATATATAAAAATAATCATGAGACTACTATTAATGATTACATACCAACCAATTAGATAACTTAGAAAAATGGATAAATTACTATAAATATACAAACTGCTAAGCTTGAGTCAAGAAGAAATGGCCTGGATAGGTCCAAAACAAATAACACTGAAGTGGCATCTCAAAATATCACAACAAGGAAAATGTTAGGAACAGATAGTGTTAGAGTTTGATTTTACTAAACATTCAAAGAATAATTAAAACTTTTAGAAGAGTTTATTTCTTAGTCTCTCCTAAAAAATAGAATAAATACTTCTTAACTGTTTTTTGGTTTGTTTGTTTTGTTTTTGTTTTTTATGAATCTAGCATTGTCCAAATACCCAAGTCAGATAAACACACTGCAAGAAAAGAAAATTGCAGGCCAACATCTCTGATAAACACAGATGCAAATATCCTCAATAAAATATCTACAAGCCAAATTCTACAATTCATCAAAAAAGATTACATGTCGCGGCCATATGAGATTTGTCCCTAGGATGCATGGCAAATGTACAAAAATCAATCAATATGATACAGAAAATTAACTAAATGAAATATACAAACCACATGACCATCTCAGTAGATTAATAAAAAAGGCTTAAAGGTCAACATCCATTTATGATATAAACTCTAAAAAAAAATAGGGATATATAGTAACTTCTGTGACACAACAAAGCTCCTACTTAAAAAGCCCACAGCTAACATATAAAAAGTGAGAGAAAACCTAAAACTTTTCCTGTAAGATCAAGTAAGATGTAAGAACACTCACTCTCACCACTTGTATTCAACATAGTAGTGGAAGTAGTATCAAGAGCAATCAAATAAGAAAAAGAAATATATACTATACAAATTAGAAAGGCACAAGTAAAATTAAGCCTGTGTGTAGGTGACACAATTTAATATACTAAAAGCCTTAAAGATTAAAAATAATAACAAAATTGCTAGAACTAATGAACAAACTCAGTAAACTTTAAGCATACAAAATCAACATTAAAATGAAATTATTTTTATACCAATAACAGTCATCTGAAAATTAAATTAAGACAGTGATCCTGTTTTTAACAACAACAAAAAGAATAAAATACTTAGGATTAAGTTTAATCAAGGTGAAAGACATGTACGCTTAAAATAACAAAACATTGTTGAAAATACAAATAAATAAAAACATATCCCATTTTCATGGACTGGAATAATTAATATTTTCATAGTATACAAATTATTCAAAATTATATATAGTTCCAATGCAATCTCTATGAAAAGCTGAATAACATTTTACACAAAATTTATAAAAAGCAATCCTCAAATTCATATGGAACCACAAAAATCTCTGAATAGTCAAAGCAATCTTCAGAAACAGGAGAAGAGTTTGATGCATCATAATTCCTGATTTCAAACTGTATTACAAAGCTAAACTAATCAAAATGATATAACTATAGCATAAAACACATAGATCAGTGCCACAGAATAGAGAGCTCAGGAAAAATCTTTAAGATTTGATAACCTAATTTTTGAAGAGGGGCATCAAGAATGCACAATGGGAAAAGATAGTTTCTTTTAACAAATGGTGTTAGGAAATCTGGATATTCCTGCAAAACAATAAAATTGGAACCTTATCTTTCCCTGTACACAGAAATTAAAATGGACTAAAGATTTAAACACAAAAACTAAAGCTTCAAAACTCCTAGAAGAAAACATAAGGGGAAAGAAAGTTCCTTTACAGTGGTTTTGGCAGATTTTCCTGCATATCACATCAAAAGCTCAAGAAACAAAAGAAAAAGTAAACAAGTGAGATTACATCAAACTAAAAAGGCTCTACACAGAAAAAAAAAAATGAAAAGACTGCCTGTGGAATGGGAGAAAACATTCGTGAGCCATATATCTGATAAGGTTTTAAATATAAAAAATATATTGACTTTTGGGCGTGGTGACACACACTTGTAATCCCAGTACTTGGGAGGCTGAGACAGGAAGATCCAGGTTCACAGCCAGCCTCAGCTACTTATTGAGGATCTCTGCAACTTAGTGAGACCCTGTTTCAAAATAATGAATAAAAAAATGGGACTAGGGATGTAGCTCAGAGGTAGAATGCTCCTGAGTTCAATCCCCAGTACTACAAAAAAAAAAAGATGGTTTAACTATATGAAAAATTGCCTGCAACAGAGAAAGAACTGAATATGTAGATAAAGCATTAAGCATGCATCCAAAATCTGTTTGGGTTTGGAAGAAACACTGCAGGACAGCCTCCTCTGTACCCATGGAGAGGATTTGTGTCTTTTTCATGTTTGCCCTATTGAAAATCACATGTGGTGCCTAAAATAGTTAGAACTCATTCATAGAGAACTTATCTGCCCTACTCTAAGTCCTAACTTCCCCAGATCCCCAGATTTTACTGAGAAAGAGTTATATGTTGGAACATCATGATGGGGATTCCTTAACCCGAAATGAGAAAGGTGGGCACTGCCATTTTGGGGCTGTCCTCCACAGGTCTTCCAGATCTTCATCTCATCCTTCCTTAAGGTGGAGGAGGTCATAAATTATGAAAGTTTACAGAACTTACATTTTCTATATGCTTATGAGTATCTGAGAAGAGAGCAGAGAATGCCACATTTCCTTTAATAATAATAAAAAAAAGTCGACTGGAAGATTATTGTCAAAAGAATGACATCAGGGATTGTGACTCAATAACTAAGAATTCAATTAGATATTTTTAAAGTACTTTTAAGAGTTGTGGGGTTCTAAAAATGTGAAAGAATATAAGATTCAACTATGTTTAAAAATCCTTAGAATTAGATATCTAGGGATGTGGTTTGGTAGCAGAGTATTTGCCTTCCAGGAATGAGGCCCTGAGTTCAATTCCCAGGACCACACACACATACATTTTAGAATTAGATTCAAAAGGCATATAAAAGGCATATAAATGACCTAAGAAAGAAATGCACGGTCCAACAGAATGCCATGGGGGAAGAGAACTGGATGCATTTTGCTAGTGTACTTCCATCTTGAAGTTATGTCATCCATAACACAGGGTTCAGTGAATCCTCCAGGACTCTGCCAGCCTTTTAGACAACAATTTTTTTGTCCTTAAAATGATAACATCAAATGTTCTAATAAAGCAACCTCAAAATTACACAGAGTGCTATTCTTCCTAACTTGTGTGAAATTATAGAATAATTTCCTTATGGGCCTACATTCTTTAGACCTGAGAATATTTAGAACCATATAAATGTTTAAGAGCTCAAATCCATAGCATTTATACATTCTTAAGCAGTCTATGTATATTTGTGATTTTATATACCAGTAATTTTATAGAGGTTTTGGCATACTAAAATAATGGATTATCCATGTAATTCTTTTTTTTATACTTTGATCTATATAGAGTTCTGAAGCACTTAAGAGAATTCAATTTTCATGATGTATGTCCAAATTATCTGATACGTAAAAGTTATTCAAGTACTAGGAAATAGTTTATTTATTAATTCAAACAACCCAAGTACTTAGTATAAATGTAATGAAATAGTAAATTAAGCCAAATATTTTCCAAAGGCAATTAAGTGTTTGGTAAAATTTGCTGTAATTTTAAATAGAATTATATGAAATGCAACTCAAACAAAAGCTTTTTAAAAGAGCAGAATAGCAGACAGGTTCTTATATTTGAAACTGTAATTAAATGAGAATTTTAAAACAAAGTGAAACCATGAATTAAATTTTCTGTACATAAAAACCATCCTAGAAGTCGCCCCAAAACTTAATGTGTTAGTAATGAAAGTTAGTTCTTCTCCCCCCCCCCCAGTACTGAGGATTAAACCCAGTGGCACTGTACCACTGAGTTATGTCCTACTCCTTTTTAATTTTGAGACAGGGTCTTGCTAACTTGCTCAGCTGCCTTCAAACTTGGCATCCTCCTGACTCAGCATCCTAAGTCACTGGGATTATAATCATGCACCACTGCACCAGACTGAAAGTATCCTACTTTTAAAAACTGTTTTCTGCAATTCCTAATCCAATGCTAATTTTAACCTGGATGCATGCATTCAGTCTTTCAAATTCCCTGTGCACAGACAGTGCTTGGATTTTACTTGGGATATTTGGAGTAGTGGTAGGAAGCTCCCATGCTAAAAACAGAGGAGAGAATACCAAGTCATCGGCATGAACTGATGGGAAAATGGTTTCCCACAATGCCTATATAGCATGGTGTAGCATACAGGCTATTGCACATTTCTTCCCTAGAACAGATACATATTTAACTTCAAATGTAGAATACAGAGTGTGGTATTAAATGTTGCTGAACTGTTGGATCTAATGCAAGAAAATTCAGTAAATGGCCATCACAAGTGATTCCTTCCCAGTGGCTCCTACTCAGCGATCCAAAGCTGTACAAATAATATGCTCCAGACTTCAAGGATACTCATTCATCAGATGACCATTGGGTACAGCTCTGGAAATGCAGAGAAGACATTGACACATCCCTGACTCATCCACATCAGACTTTTAGTCTAGATAGGAGGTAAACAATTAGAGAAGCAATTTATATTACAGAATGAAAAGAGTATTAGTAGGTGTATGGGAGAACATTATAAAGATACTTAATCTAGTCTGGAAGGATGATGCAGGGAAAAAAAAAACTCTGAAAGTTGAAAAATAAGTTGCTTTGTTTATTTTATTAAATAAAATAACAATGTGACTTTCTGATGAACTTGAAGGTTGCTTTGGATGCTGGAAAGCAAAAAGGAAAGCATGCCCGAAACAAAATCCACCTTTGGCTTCATGCTAAGAAAGTAATTAGATATATTTGTATTATTGGGCTGACAATGTTCAAATTTTAAAAGGAAGGAAAATAAGTTATAACTTCCCTTGTAGTAGAAGTGAGTAGGACAGCTATTAGGGGAACTGGACAGAAATAGAAGGACCAGAATATACAATGTCCCAGTTTTTCAGAAACTTGGAAGCACATTCTTCAGTGATGATCCAAAGTGGATCACTGGGATGATGTGAAAATTCCCTGATAATGCAGCATGGTCTGTTAGAAATACCACAGAGCATCATCACCCTGATAAAATCAGATCATTTTTTATTTTTTGGAACTGGGGATTAAGCCCAGGGGCATTCTGCCTCCAAGCTATACCCCTAGACCTATTTTTTATTCTTTATTTTGAAATAGAGTCTCACTAAGTTGCAGAGTCTCACTAAGTAGCTGAGGCTGACTGGGAGCCTCGATCTTCCGGTCTCAACTTCCCAAGTACTGGGATTATAAGCATGCGCCACCACATCAGGCAAAAATGAATCATTTTTTATTCAAAACTATGACATATCCAAGCATAGTGATTGAAGGACTAATGTAACATCTCCTAGGCTCACTGGATCTAAAATATAATGAACAAATAAACAAACAAATAACATCCCAAAGATTCAAAACTACCACTAATTGCTGAGCCACAGACACTTGGAATTTTGCTTCTGGGCTATAAACAGTGAATTTTTGAAAACTTTATTTTTAACTTTAAAACATATTTATTAGGAAAAAATGATTTTTCTGGCATATGTTTAAAAATCTAGATGTAATTTCAAGTCCTGTTTTAAAAAGATGACATTTCAATATTAATAGTGAAAACATTTCTTTCTATTTTGTAGAAATGTAAAATGTTTTATAACAGTCATAAATGTGAGTAGGTATGCCCTATAATGTCATAATCAATGTCTCATTAAGGGTCCATATTTTCTAAATGGTTTTGTAAAAGTCTTAGGAGGTACTTCATATTTCATTTGGTAAGATCAGTCTGTCTTTCATATATAGGAAATAGTCAATTAGAGCTTGTTTAACTGCATGTAATTGTATATGCTAAATTGTACTGCTTTGCAGTTTAACTGGGCTGGACTCAGTTGAGCTGACTTGGGCCACAGTGAATTGACTTGAACTGAGGTGAGTTTCATGGACATGATTTGAGTGGGACTTATTAGCCTGAGAAAGATACGCTCTTTCATATGGTGAGGGGCTTTGTATTTTTCCTTCATTCCTTCATCCCCAGAATCTAGCATATTTAGAACAAACACACAACTCTATACGTTTTTGAGCTAAAAAGGATCAGTAAAATAACAATGCTTTAATTAGTAAAATCGCACGTATGCATTTTTTGCCATGTGGGCACGGGGCTATTTGCTATGAAGATAGTTAATAGATAAGAAAGATCCTGGTACTCAAAGTGATCACCATTTATTGATGGGCATCAAGTGAGTAAACAGGTAAGTAAACTATAGTATAAAACAATATTAATAATTTTGTAACAGCTGGAGGGCCATGGACAATTTGTGTTTTAATATCAGTACATCTTGAAATTGTGCATTGTAGTGGTCTTAGCAGGCGATAGAAATAAATGCCAAGCCTTATGCTGGGATCAGCACATAAGGTTGTCCTATGAAAAGGTCACTGACCAGCAATTGGGTAAACAGTAGTTCTCTCTACGTTCTGCTCATCAAACTGTCTGCCTTCTGTGATCTGTCTGGTGAAATTCCCTAAAAGGATTTTCCGACTCAGTTGTATTATCTCATGGCTCAGTCAAACCATAACGTTTGTTGATTGAAATATTATTTTAGGTAAAAGAATAACTGATCACTTTTTTTTTTTTTAAACAGGGTCTCTCTAAGTTATTGCATGCTGGCCTCCAACCTGTGAACTTTCTGTCTGAGCTTCCTGAGCTCTGGGATTATAGGCATGGCCACCACACCCGGCTCAGTTCCTGTTTTCTTTTTGATATACCTCTCTAGCTGCAATGTGGATAATAGTTTGAAGGCTAGAAGAGTATTTTAAAAAGATACTTCAGTTATCTCTTCTAAAGAAATGCCATTTGGAGCTAGGAATGATGGTACATGCCTGTAACTCCAGTATGTGGAGAGTGAGACAGTGGGATTGCAGGTCCAAGGCCAGCCTCAGCAACTTAACAAGACGATCAGCAACTTAGTGAAACCCTGTTTCAAAATTAAGAATAAAATAGCCCTTGGGGAGCCGGGCGTGGTGGCGCACGCTTGTAATCCCAGCATTCGGGAGGCTGAGACAGGAGGATCCGGGTTCAAGGCCAGCCTCAGCTACCTAGTGAGGCACTCCGCAACTTAGTGAGACTCGGTTTCAAAATAAAGAATAAAAAAATAGGGCTGGGGGTGTAGCTTGGAGGTAGAATGTCCCTGAGTTCAATCCCCAGTACTGCCAAAAAAAAAAAAAAAAATAGCCCTTGGGGCTGTATCTCAGAGGTAGAATGCCCCTGGGTTCAGTCTCCAGTACCACAAAAGAAAGAGAAAGAAAAGAAGGAAGGAAGGAAGGAAGGAAGGAAGGAAGGAAGGAAGGAAGGAAGGAAGGAAGGAAGGAAGGAAGGAAGGAAATAATGGAGGGATAAAGGGAGGAGAGAAAGAGAGAGAGAGACAGAGACAAAGACTTGATTTTGAATCACGGCAATGTTTTCTCTAATGTCTCTGATTGCTAATTTCTGTTTTTATTTACTTACTGTTCCACACACCACCTTCTAAGGTTAGAATTGCTCAAGGATCTATTTGAAACCACCTTATATTCTTTCTTTACACTGACTCCTGGATAGTCTCTTTTACTCTTGTGGTTTTAAAATACCATCTAGTGGCATTTATGTCTCTGACCCTACCCTCATTCCTATGCTTCTCATTTATCCAACTCATCTTCACTTAAATGTCTCCCCAAAACTCAAAATATCCCAGACTAAAGTCTTGTTATTTTTTTTCCCTAAAAATCTTTTTTTTCCATCCTGTGCCGTATCCATTACTATGTATCTAATTTCTCAAGCCTCAACCCTGGGAAGTCCCTCTTGACTCTGCCCTTCTCTCAGCCTTTGCTAGCATCTTCCAATCCCCATCCAGACAAGTGGATTTCAGAGTGGGCTCTGAGAGCTCTTCTGCTGGGGAGCTGGTTAGAAATGCAGATGCCATGGTCTTCCCCTCAAACTGCTTAATCAAATCTCCAAGCATCAACATTTCTAGCACATGCCCTGTTAATTCTTAAAGTGTAAGAACCATTGATGAGTAGTCCTCCAAACACGTGTGTGTGTGTGTGTGTGTGTGTGTGTGTGTGTGTGTGTGTGTGCGCTACTGGGGATGGATGGGGATGGAACCCAGATGCATTCTACCTCTGAGCTAAACCCCCAGCCCTATTTTTTATTGTTTATTTTGAAACAGGGTCTCACTATGTTGTGGAGGGCCTCACTAAGTAGCTGAGGCTGGCTGTGAACTTGTGATCCTCCTATCTCAGCCTCCCAAGTACTGGGATTACAAGTGTGGGCCACCATGCCTGGCTCCAAACACATCTTAAATTCATCCTCTCTTCATCTCCACACCTATGCTTCAATAACCTCTTCAGTGGAAAAATGAAATAGCTTCTTAAATGATCTCACCCAACGTCATCCTCTCACTCTGGGCCAGAAAACTTTTTTTAATAAAAGTGACCTTTTATTAAAAGTCAGTGTTTGAGGTTTTCTGGGCCATGCTATCCCTGTGGTGACTTCTCATTTCTGCCATTATGACAGGAAAGTAGCCAGTGACGCTATGTAAACAATTGGATGTAGTTGTGTTTACATAAAAATATACTTATAAAAGAAACATCCCACCAAATATGGTGGCACACACCTCTAATCCCAGTACTTAGAAGGCTGAGAAAGGAGGATTGCAGGTTCAAGGCTAGCCTCAGCAACTTAGTGAGATCCTGTTTCAAAATTAAAAAAAAAAAAAAATTAAAAGGCTGGGGGTATAGCTTGGAGGTAGAATGCCCTTGGTCTCAATCCCAAGTACCAAGAAGAAGAAAAGAAAGTTAGAGAAAGGAAGGAAGGAAGGGAGGAGGGAAGGAGACAGGGAGGGAGGAAAAAGAAACAGCCAGTCCATTTTCCATGTGACTACAAAAGAAATTGAAAGTGGGTGATTTTTATTGTCCTGAGAACATCCAGATTCCTTACCACAATCTTTAAAGCCCTGAATTGTTGGACCCTAGCTTGTGTTCCCATTTTGCCTGCTGATACATTTCCACCTAGCTCACATCACACTGTAGCCACAGTGGGCTTCAGTTAGCTCCTTCAATGCACCATCCATTTTCCCAGAGGATTTTCGCACATTAGACCCTTTGCCTTCTTTTTGCATGTTGGTTAACAGCATGAACAAAGGGATTATACTGGATTCTAATAGTAAAGCTAACACTTACTTATGTACCTCTGTTTCTTCATCTTACAAATGAGTATAATATTGTCTATCTCATCAGTTTGTCGTGATAATTACACATAAGATTCTTAAAACCTCCCCAAGATTAATAAAATTAGATATTATTATGATCATATCTGCAGCTCTATCTGCACAGAGATGGTATATGAAAAATGAACAATTATTGCAAAATCAAATTCTTTCATAATCAATGCAGAAATCCATGACATCATTTATATCCTAAGATGATATTGAGAATTTCAAGAAGGTGTATATTAACAGTATGAGTATCTCCTGTTTTATAAAAGTGACTAGATTTTTACAATTACTACACAGAGTACTCTTGAGGATTCCCATTTTCACTGCAGAAAACTCCTATGTGAGCATTTTCATTCATTTGAGTGAAAGATGCTAATGGCAAATTTCTAATAGAGCTTTAAAATGCAGCACAATAGCTACCACAAAGAGGACGCAGTTAATTGCACAGTTCTCAAGCTTCACCGGGGTCCTGTTGTGCTTGTATGATGATCTCTGTGTATCCCAACTAAGGAAAAATACTGCTGTCTTAGCATAAGGGTCCCCAGAGAACAGATTCTCATTCCTCCAACACATGTGGTCAATATAAAGTAAATGTTAAATTCTCTAACTACCAATTCAATTAACCAACGAGGCCTAAAATACTGTAATTAACACTTAGCATCAAAGTACGAGAGACTGCTTCCTGAGATCTGAACTGGCAGCTCTGTTAATTATTCAGAGACTAGTTATCAGTGACTTTGGTCTCCTGCCCTCTATTGAGACCCAACATACTGTAGGTCAGACACAGAGTGTGGTTTAGGAACCATGAAAGGTATTAAGTTTCTCTGTGGGCTGTTTTGTTGTCATATTATTGTTTATAAATTGGTTGTGTCTCTACAGGTCATGTAATGGCCATCAACTTGGGTAGAAAAACTGCCATCCTGGATAAGAATCTGCAATTGCTCTTCTATTCATTGGTCATTATGTCTTTTCTTAGTCCAATGTGATGCTGTTCTTGTCCTTATAGTTTTATGACCTATTATAGCATTATGTCCTTTTTTTTCTTTTTCTTAGTATCAGGGATTGAACCCAGAACCTTGTGTTCTACCACTGAGTTACATACTCAGTCCTTTATATTTTTATTTTGATACAGGATATCACCAAATTGACTAGGCTAGTCTCAAACTTATGATCCTCTTCTGAGTAGCTGGGATTCCAAATATGTGCCACCTTGCCCTGCAAGACTTATTATATCTTAATATCTGATAGGATACTTCTTCTTTCTTTACCCTGCTGTCTTCCCCTATTAAAAATTGGTAAATTATCTTGCTTTTTTTCATGTACCATGATTTTTGATTAACTGTGTCATAGTTTCGATATAAAAGGTCCCATGGAAAATGTCATGTATTGGCAATCCGAAAATGTCGAGAGGTTAAATAATTTAATCAGGGCTCCCCCTAACCTTATCAGTGGATAAATCCATTGATAGATTAATAATATGAATGAATTTACTGGGTGGCACCTCTAGGCCGGTGGAGCAGGACTGGAGAAGATGGGCCACTGGGGGCAGGGGCTTGAGGACCACATCTGTCGCTGGCCACTTCCTGTCTCTTTTCTCTCTGCTTCCTGGATGCAGTGGGCTAAGCCTTCCTCTGCCGTGCCCTACCACCATGATGCCTCTGCCCTGGAGCTGGACAACCATGAACAGATCCTCTGAAACCATGAGCCAAATAAGCCTTTCCTCTTCTAGGTTGGGCTTGTCAGGTATTTTGGTCACAGGGATGAAAAGCTAATCCAGATGGCTAGGCACTGTGTGTTACCAAGAGTAGAGAATGAAGTAAACCGTATTTATGTGCAAAAAAGGGAACTCTCCTTCTGTTGAACAATAGTCTAGGGGTCTGAACTCATGCAGACTGCTGTTGGGCAGCAAGTCTTTTGTGTTTACACCTGCTGGAAATCTGAGGTCTCTCTCAGGGCAATAATTCTCCCAAGGTGGAGCCAGAAGGAAGCTTTCTAGCTGCCATCTGTCATGGGATCCAGAAGCAAATCATGTAGGTAAACAGCACATGAGCACACACCACCCCACGGTATATTTCAATCTGGCCTGAAGTTCTTCATGCTTCCTTGCTGTTGTGCCCCTCTATAGGTGCTCCAGGTTTAATTTTGACCTTGTAGCCTATGCTAGTTTACTATCATGGCTGGAACTAGAAGTTTCCTCATGTCCATTTTTAAGCCAAGTTATTGGATTAACACTAATTGAACATGAAGTCATGGGCGGTATCCAAGACATTAATTTCTTAACCTTAATGCTATGTGAAATGGTCTTGAAATCACAGCAGTCTTAATTCTCCTAGTTTGTAGAGTAAAACATCTGTTAAGTCACCAATATCTTCCAAATAATAGTATTTCCATAAGATTTTAAGTAGGAAAAATAAAATAATAGTGAAATTAGAGATAAAATGTCTTCATGCTCAAGCAGTGATATTTTGTTTAACGGAGGGGGGACTATGGGGAGAATGACAGCAGGGGAAAAATGGAAAACTGAAACACTTATTGGAAATGTTAAGCAAGAGGTGTAATTTCCCCGAGGCAGCCAACTGTCCATCTCCAAACATTCCATGAATTAATGGGTAGTTCTTCATGACTTTAGAAAACTACCAATTTCAAGAAAACACAAGCATATATATGTATATATAAATTCTTCTTTTACAAAAGAACAAATTTATTCTTATAAGGGTGTTTATATTTTTCTGATAATAAAAGTAATAAGTGAGCTGAGCTGAGCGCTGTGGCATGCTCCTGTAATCCCAGTACCTGGGAGGCTGAGACAGAGGATGACAGGTTTGAGGCCAGTCTCAGCAGCTTAGTGAGACCCTGTTTCCAAATAAAAATTTAAAAAGGGCTGGAGTTATAGCACAGAGGTAGAATGTCCCGGGGCTCAATCTTTGATACCAATAAATACAAATATAAATAAATAAAAATAAAGTTACAAAAGTCCTTTAAAGAAAGTAAGAAAATCATATAAAGAAAGAAATATAATTTCAACTATCTTGAAAATTACTATTATTAACTACTGTAGCATTTTAATCTGGCAATATACACTTAAATATGCATGTGCACATATAAGAGCACATATTTTAATGTGTGTATGTATAATGCACGTGTATTTAATAACCTTTGTAGACTGTATAACATATTCTTTCTACACAGTTTTACTTTATATTGTATAGTGGTTTTAATTTCTAGCTGGGCTTTTAATTAACTGAGGAATCTTGAGAAAGTTATTTAACTACTTTAATATTTCATTCAGTTTTTTTAATTTTTAGTCTGAAATTTAAAGATCTAGCTGTGCTTTTATTCATTTACCTACATTTCCCAATATCATTTTATTAAACAATGTATTCCTCTCTGATTACACTATAATTCTTCCTTTACTACATATCAAACTCTTCCATCTGTACTAAAATTTTCTTTAGACTATTCTATTTAGTTGGCATACTTACTGAATCATTTGTAAATACCACTTTTTAAAATCAGCTGTAAAATATATTTTAATGTCTATTGTAGTGAGTTCCCCACTTTATTATTTTCAAAATGTCTTTAGTTTACCCTTATCCATTCTTATTCTAGAAGAAGAATATCAGAAACATCAAGATATTGTCTTAAAGCCTCTTGGTTAAAACAATTTATATATTCATAGTATCAGTAGCAGTTTCAGTAAAGGTTAAACATTTTACCTATCCATTTTAGGCTAGATGCTTCAGATGCTTTCTGTGCAATATCTTCCTTTCTTCTTTCCTTCCTTCTTTTTAGTACTAGGGGTAAACTCAGGAATGTTCTTCCTCTGAGCTAGACTCCCAGCCTTATGGTTTTTTTATTTTGAAACAGGATTTTACTAAGTTGCTGAGCTTCTTGCTAAGTTGCTAGCTTAGAATCTATGATCCTCCTGTCTCAGCCTCCCAAGTACTGGGATTACAGGTGTGCACTACCATGCCCAGCTTATTTCTTCATTTCAGAAACCAGTTTTATCAGAAAAAATTACAGCCATTTTTAAGTGAGGAAACAAACCAGTACAGAGTAGAAATAGAATTCAAATCTATCTATCTATCTATCTATCTATCTATCATCTATCTATCTATATAAATTTCTTCTCTTCAAGGATATCGCCCTTTTTTAACAGCCTCATGTTGTTCTTCTCAATTAGGTTGGTAAATAATACTTTATTCATTTATGTTTCAAGGTGTGTTTGGGAAAAAGAATTATACCTAAAAAGAAAAGAAAGAGGAAGGAAGAAAAGAAGGAAGGGAGGAAAGAAGAGAAGAAAAATAGTGAAGGAAGGACTAATTGGAAAGGAAGCGTTCAGGATGGGGCTTTGAGGTCACAGGTAAAAGCAGACATCTCAAGAACAGCAAACACACACTACATCTACTCAGCTGTTTTCCCACTTTATTTCCTACTCAGAATTCAATGTTTTTTGTTTTTTACTCTCAAATGTCATATGTTGGGTTTTATCTGAAAATGCCATAGTAAATTAACATAACCAGAGTTGAAGAATACAGGTAACGAGAGCTATCCTTGTGTGACCCCTATCATATGCTAATTCTTGCATCATCTGCTTCTTATTTTTCTCTCAGTTCATTCATGAAGCAACTAAGCCTCAGAGAGATTAAGTAATCTGGCATAAAACAAAATCCAAAACCCTCATAGCTACTACATTATAGAGAATGAATCTAAACCAACATTGTCTGACTTTGTCTTGCCGCCTCAGCTCAGTAAAGTTATGTGAGTTTACTAACTGCAAGCAAGGCTGTAAAGGCAGATCTAACCCATTAATTTATTTCAAGACACCTCTATTCATAGGTAGTGACAAGTAAAAAGAAGAAAAAGAAAAAGAAAAAGAAAAAAAGAAACTGTCAAACTGCAGTGTCTTCCTCAACCTTCATCCATTTCCAGGCCAAATGCAAAGGTGTGTTTGGTAGTAAGTGAGGAGAATTATCTGGAGTCGTGTTGTCCTTTGAGCTGAGATATAGATGTACACTTAAAATAATGTTCATTATAATAGGTTGGTCAGGATGTGGGAAAAGAGGAACTTGCAGGAATTGCTTGTAGGAATGTGAATTTTATAATCCTTTGAAGGAAAATTTTACAAAATTTACCTAGCTAACCAAAGGCCCATAGCCTATGACCCCCAAATTTCACTCATAGAAATTTACTCTACTACTATATTTATAAATATGTAAGATGGCATAAGTGCAAAGAACACTTATTACTTCAAAATTTGTTATAGAACAATTTTGAAACAATGTAAATACCAAACATTAGGAGGCTAGTTAAGTAACTTCTTTTTATAGTCTTACAAGGTAGTTTAAAGGAAAAAAGAATGAAATTTCTTTAGTTTCACTTGTAGAAGGGAAACTGTCTTCAAAATATTTTTCTTAATTTTCATTGACACATAATATTTGTACATATTTATGAGGTGTAATGTGATGTTTTGATTCATGTGATCAACTCAGGGTAATTAACATATCCATCACCTTAAATTTTTTTCATTTCTTTATGATCAATATATGAAAAAATATTCTCTTTAACTATTTTGAGGACTATAATCCATTGTTTAGAATAAATTGTGTGAAAAAAGTATAGCATGCATATTATGTATTCCATATCCATATCCATATACATATACTGTTTATTTTTCTCTTATACCTCCTAAAACACACATGATCGCTATAGAAGGATGCAAAGTAACTGTGTATCAGGGCTGGAGGGAGGAACTTCACTATAAGGTCTTTTGTGCATTTTATTGTTAAATCATGTAACTATATTACCTCTTGAAAAATAAAATGCTAAAAAGCAAAATATTGATGTATTTTATCTAATATATCTACTTGTAGAAGTTTTTTTGTTTTGTTTTAGAAGTTTTTGAAGTATTGAATTTTCAATATGTTCAGAACTAGAATTCTCTGACCTTTGTAATTGTAGCTCTTCATATTAGAAAACTTCATTATTGTTAAAGGCTATAAGAGCATTTATAAGTACTGAAGTCTTTATTATTTCAGACCCACTGAAGGGGTGCTAATTTTTAATGTCTTAACAGAGAAAAATATCTGAGGGGTTTATTTTGGCAGTGTAGTAATTGATGGTGTGATAGGGGTTTCTCAAAAATGTAATATTCAAACAGGCTACACATGTGGGAATACAGTGCTTAGAATAAACTAGCAGCTATTTCTATATCACCATAGACTGGTTAGACCATGCAGAGAGCACATTTGCTTTGCTGGCTTTAAAGGGAAGATACATTGTCTGAAGTTGTGTTGGGCAGACTTTTAAATGAGGACTTATGCAAAAGTGTTGTTTTGAGGATACACTCGAAGAAAAATTGATGACAGAGATTGTCTGAACACGGGACAGGCCAGAGGAAGAAGCTAAGCAGGAAATGATTTAAGTTCTACTTCTACCTGCTTCTCTGGGGAAGCTCTTGAATGAAAGGTATACTTCAAGGTTGGCCAGAGCAGAGTCAGGAGAACTGGCTTTTCCCTGCCTATAACACAATTCTCAAAGCCATGGGAACACGGACAGTAAATTCCCAGGTGCCTGCAAGAGTCTCCAGGAGTCCAAGGACAGTCTTTTCCCTGCCTATAACACAATTCTCAAAGCCATGGGAACACGGACAGTAAATTCCCAGGTGCCTGCAAGAGTCTCCAGGAGTCCAAGGACAGTCTTCTAAGAAACGGAGCAGGTAAAGCACACCTGAAGACACAGAGAGGAGCCACAGGCCACCAGTAAGAAAAGAGTCCCGAACAAAGGGTACACAACTAATGAGACATAGGATGTTTATCTAATACATCGTGATATTCTCAGAGGAAAAAATGAACAGAATCTTCAAATAATCTTTTGAGGAAAGAGGCTAAATTTCTTCCATAAGTTCTCTAAAAATTGAAGTAAAACTGCTGGGTAGAAGGAGCCTTAGGAAAGCTATAGAGTTTCCCTGAACATTCTGACAGAGAGCCCTAAAAGCACAATACCTATGTCAGTGAGTGGGAGTACCTTTGTACAGATGATCCTCAGTTTATGACAGAGTTACATCCATTAACCCAGGTATATTGAAAATATCTTAATTAGAACATGCATGCGATATACCTAACCTCCCAAACTGTCTAGCAATACAGGCCACTGAGGGTATTGGTTGTTTCCTCCCCTCATGGGATGGCAGACTGGGAGTTGAGCTCCCTGCTACTGCCAAGCATCAGAATAGCATATCATCATGCATATCCCTAGCCTAGGAAAAGGTAAAAAAACTCAAATTCAAAGTATGGATTCTTCTGAATCCGTGTCTCTCTCAAGGGACCCTCTGTATTCTGATTCCTAGGCATCTGGGATCATTCTGCCAACGTAGTGGAGAGTTAAGATGAGTTTCCATAGCTCCCAAGATGAGCACACACTAGATGGTCAGACTTGATTCTCTGAATATATATTTTATGAAGGAGCTAATGTCCTACTAACTATAAAAGTTTAAGTTTTTTTCCACATAATTTCCCTTTTATTAATAGGGAGGGTTTCACTTATCAATTTTCTTATTATCCTTGCAACTTTTCACATCCTATGTCCAATCTTCTGGAAAGGTTTAAGTCTAAGATAATGTGGGGCCAGAGGAATGCAAGCATAAGGAAGCCAACAGGGCTCTTCTGTATCTCCCTGCGGTCTTGATCATAGTGCTTTAGAATGAGTGAAGGAAATCAAATTATCCCAGAAGGAGGTCATGACCCACTATGGAGTCCAGAGAAGAAAAATTCATTCTTTTACTGCTCTCTTTCCACTAGCTTTCAAAACACAGCTTTGTATACTTGGGAGCCTGTAAACATAAACATTTTATGTGTGGAGAAAGGGCCTCTATAAAGAAGGACTTGAAAGAGCCTAGCAAAAAAAATGTAAGTAAAGAAAAATCCCCTCTCTCTGATCCAAGATGCCAAGCACCACTCATCTTAGCAGACTTTACCTTTAAGAGTCACGCAAATGGGGCAGCAGAAATGGAGTGTGTTGGGGACAACCATTTTCTGTTTCTAATGGGCCATATTCAATCTTCCAAACTGAGGCTTTAAAAAAAATTTTTTTTTTTTCTGGAGAGCAGAAAATCCTCACTAGCAGGAGCTATTTAAAGGCTCTGGCCTTGCATTGAAACTGCAGATTTGGCAGTAGTGGGTTTCAGCTGGATTTTCTGGGCAGTAAGTAATGCAGCAGCAAATTTACTCTTTTTAATATAATGGCAACAGCCCTTGGAAGGAATGGGAATGACTTCAAGCAGTGCCAAATTTTAAATGAAAAATCTAACTATAGCTTTTCCTTTTTCTCTCTGGGAGAGCTTGAGTGATTGTGTGGGAAGCCAGGGTTAAGGGTGACCTCTGTGTGCTGCTTTGGAGAGTAGCTTGAGGTAGAGCTTAGGTCAGCTTGCCCTGCACCTGGCCCCTGGGGAGGATTTGCAATCTTGCTACAATGGGAGAAGTAAGGAATTTAAAAGCAACTTAGCTGAGTTGAACCGGTGTAGAGCTGGTATCAAGTGAAGGAGGTTTACTCTTTGATCTCTAAGCCCTTGAGCTACTGCATGAGAAATAATCACTGAGTTATAAAGTATGTACCTAACTTACCGTGTAAGCCAGGCTGCTAGTTCTCTTGGGCCTTTCTGAATTCCATACCAGGCAGGGGTGAATCACTGAAGAAGCAAAGGAGACATCACAATGCATATTTGTCATTATGTGAGTATCAGCATACTTTAATAATTTCTCTTTTCACCTTACAATCTTCTATACTCTGACCTTCCCTTCACCTCTACACCTTCAAAATGACTCTCTCTAAAAGCAGGCTCATTTGCACATAGAAAAATATGTCTCTGATCATCTCTATCAACCTAAAAGTACATTTTTGGCACAAAGCATTCAATTTTAAGATAAATTGGAACTAAGACATGTTAGATGATGTCTAGAAAATTCATGTCATAGGGTGACCAAAGACCTCTTTGTTAGAGGGATGGCACCTTCTAGAAGAGGCTACTTTCCAAGGAAAGAGAGAGTTAGAAGGGCAAACTCAAATTGGCACCTGAAGTCTGTGTGAGACACATGCATATACACTCTGCTCCGGAATTGTCATGAAAAATGTAAGGAAAAAGGGACAAATGGCTTTCCCTCCTTGATTGGAGTCCCATTCTTTCAGTTTTGCTCCCTGGAGGCTCAGTTTCAATGATGTCCCCAATGATGCACTGTAGTGATTGTCACTAGAAGGTGGCAGAGGCAATGTCTACCTTTTTAATGAGCATCCAGAAAAAGGGCTAGGCTGGTGCCTCCAGGAAGACACAGCAATACCCAAGTGGAAAGATGATGGAGGCCAAGATGCATGGTCATGCCCAGAAGAGTTATGATGAGATGGAAGCTGGCTCAGTGATAGTAGTCTCCACCCTGGAGCAGATCGGAAGTGCTATGCTGGACATCCTAACAGAGACTTCTACTAGTATTTGAAGAAAAGGAGTCTTTCAGGAGTGTAAAGTACTGAATGAACTAGAGGAAAGAGCTAAAATATACAGTTTTTCTTAACATAAACCCATTTTTAATTACAGCTCGATGAAGTCTACAATTAGTCACTAGAGAACTGTAAATGAAAACCACAATAAGATACCACTAATCATTTGGAAAAACTAAGAATGGTGAATACAAAAGCAAAGAGTATCCTTTGCTTCACTCTGCATAGTTGAACAAGGCACCATATAGGCACAGGCCCTTGGATTTCTTTCCTTTACCAGTCTTCCAGGAACACTGGGAAATAGCATAACGTCTAGTCACAGAAAAGATAGCCATGGAAGAATCAAAATGCATAAGCCTCTCAGCAGTTCCAGCAGCAGAACAGGTCATGTACAGCCCCAGCCAAGGTAGAAGGCCCTCTAGTTTCAGATTTTAGAAGGAATAAGTGATTGGAATAGCTCTTCCTTGAGTCACTATTGTTACAAACAAAACAGAATGGAGACAGTAGTCTATCACTAGCATAGCCGCTGTATGACATGCATATTACCAGTTTATTTTTTGGTTTGTTTTTTCTAGGCAATCCTTTTAGATATCTCAGGTTTTACTTTCTCCTTCTTGGATAAGTGGCACATTCCTATATTTGGGCAGGACAAATACAAGATCAGCCTGGAATATGTTATGATGCTAAAAGCAAGAAAGATGATCAAAAAGGATGGACATATTAAAATGGCAAAAAAGCTTCCAAAGGACAAAGCTAAAACAATTTGATGATATTTGATAATTGACAGTAATGTTGGGTTATAACCCATAGAATATAATAAATATAAATATGTGTAAGTCCATATTGTTATAAATAAATAATTGAATAAATAAAAGTGGTGAAGAATGGATGGCTCTACCTTAAAGAATATCAATTAATAAATGTAGAAGGGATATGAGAAAATAGAAAATCACCTTTATGATACCATGGTAATAATTGTTGTAGGCAAGATGCCAAAATTAGTGAGAAAAAGTTGAGCAAAAGTGTGATATTTACATAGTTTCCCTAATTTCATTATTGATTACAAAGGGAACAATAGTTCTTTTGTAGTTAGCATATCCCACATGCATCAACCAAGTTACTATTAACATCAGCAACCATAATACATCAATATCACATACCTCTTGATACTCATCATTGAGAAGGGGTCTTCAGCTCTGCAGTGTTATTGTGAAGACATACACTCCCAATCCAATCATAAAAAAGTATTTGCAAATTCAAACCTAGAGATATTCTACAAAGTAATGGACCAGTCTTCTTTTGAAGTGTCAAATCATGAACAGCAAGGGAAAACTAAGAAATAGTCACTGAGTGAAGGAAACTAAGGACATATAAAAACTAAATTCAATATGGGTTGAATAGGAACAGAAAACAAATAGACTAGGTGGTGACATTGGACTGTATTCTATAGTGCTGGCATTACTATTTTATATCAAGTAATAGTATTTTACCAGTGTAAATTTCTTAGTTTGTATTATTGTACTGCAGGTACATAAGACATTAACAAAGAGAACAAGCTACATGAAAGTTTCTGTGTGTGTGTGTTTACTCTTTTTGAGGTGTGGTGAAAGTTATATGGGAAGTTCTCTCTACTATTTTGATAGCTTTTCTGTAAAACTAAAAGTATTTCAAAAAAGTTTCAAAGTATAATATTAAAACTGTTCTAACATTAAAACTTTAATCTCTCATACAGTTTAAAAATCTCTTGTCCACCCCTGGAGTGGGATGGCAGGAAAGTCCTTATTTGACCACTTGACCAGTATGGCTGTAGTGTGGCCTTCACCTCATATGCAGGAGGCAGATGACATCCATACAGCATTCCTACTAGCATTGTGAATGAAGACTCCCTGGAGGAGGCAAGGCTAATCAGTGTCTGGGTCTTGTTTCATCTTACCTGAGGTCTATATGAGCTCCTTCTTGGAAGGCTCCCGAGAGAATTCTAGAAGTCCGGGGGTCCCTACAGTTTGGCCTGTGGCAGAGCTGTAGATGGGCAGAACTGTAGATATATTTGCTGTGTGACAGGCATGTATCTAGGGCATGAGCTCCTCAGTTTCTCAGCTTCCCATTCACCATACCTCATCTCCACTTCTCAAGAGGAGAACAGAACAGAAGATACCTGTGGACCAAAAAGGGTGTTGTCAACTGATCAGGGAGCAAAGTATCCAGGATCAAGCAGAAGACTGGCTAGTGCATGCTTAAGAGAAGCTAAGTACAGAAAGTATTCTAAACTGTCAGCTCAAGCCCTTCCCCCTGCCCTTGTAGACACTGTTTGCAAGGTAAACCTGGAGGAGTGGGCAGTGGGGTCTTGTAATAATAGCCTGAAGGGGTTGAGTTGCTCTATCCCATCCCTGTGTCCACTCTGACTTCTTCCTGCAGGAAAGAATGTTCAGGACACTGTAGATAGAGCATAGACTTTGTTCAGGAAAGAATAAGAAAGAGAAAATGCCCACCATCAAAGAAAACCACTTGGGTGAAGTCCTCTGTTATAGATAGATACAGAATGCCCCCTAAAGAGCTCACTTATTAGTATTCAGGGTTGATATAGTTATGAGAGTTTTAATCTCAGTAATGAATAAATCTATGGTAATGGGTTTATCTGGGTGGTGGCCTGAGTCGGTAGGGTGTGGCTGGAGAAGGTGAGTCTCTAGGGCTGTGACCTGAAGGATTAGTAATACTTTCTCCCTTGCTTCTGGCCTCAATGATGTGAGAGCAAAGATTTGTGCTCTCCCTCTCTCTGCTCACCACTGCCATGTCCTGAGATCCATGGTACCTAGACTTACATGGACTGACCCCAAAAATCTCCAAGGAAAACTGCTGGCAAATAAATCTTCTTTCCTCTAAATTATGTGTTCAGGTCTTTATATTATAGCAGTGAGAATTCTTACTAAGTCTGCAAAGGGACAACAGTATACCTCAAGGTCATAGGAGTCATAGGAACACCAGGCTAGGAGTCAAGGGGTTGCCCCAACCAACCCCCAAACCTACCATCATTTTTGTTGTTTCCTCTGCTTTCTTCCTCTAAAGCTAAATCAATGAAGGCAGAGCGTAATTGGCTCTTTATTCCCTTTGCCTCAATAAAAACAAAATACTACTTTGTAAACAGAAGTGCCCTGTGGGTCACTGTACAGAAGAGGTGGTCAAAGGAAATTTCAGACAAGTTGGAAAATCAACTCCTGTTCTGCAGTGCCTGGAGTTTAAGACAAAGACAGAATCATCCCTTTGTGTCCTTCTTGTTTTCCTTTAATCCAGGATAACACTGACAATCCAAGGTGAGAGATGTAAACACAGAGCCAGAGCATCTCTTAGAGAATTAGTTCTGTTCATGTGGAGAAATCTGAAAAGCACCATTCATTCCTAGCAGCAGAGCTGTAGAGCCAATGGCCGAGGAAAAGCTTGGCTCCTCCATTTGGAAAGTGTATCTAAAGCTTGTTTTCCATTCAGTGCAACAATGGCAAGGGCCAGAGTGTTTCAGGAAGGCGCATGCACGTTCTTCCCCTTGGAAAAGGCTCCTGAACTCATCCCAGGCTGAAACAGAAGCAAAATCAAGGAGGATTTTGTAAAAAGAATAGTTTGAAAACAATTTATTCTTCACCAAATGTTAGGAGAGTGGGAAATAAGCTAATTATTTTGAGATGTTTAGTTTACTATACTGGTTGCACAAAATGTTTCATGGAACTGGTGAAGAACACTAAAAGTTATATGTGAAGGGATTTTTGTGGTTAAATGTATTCACCAAACAAGAAGTTTAAGTTAGTCTCTAACCTTTTATTGACCATGTTTTAAAATTAATTTGACATTTAAATCATCAGCTGTGGTAGTTATAGACTCTTCACTCTGTTTCCGTACACAAATGTGGAATAGCTTATATTCAGTTCTTTCATATATCAAAACATTTCTTTGGATGGCTATTTCCAAAGGGAAATACTCATTTTAATCCACAAGAGGGCAGCAGTATTACATTTTGTATCCAATGCTTTATTTGGAGCTTAATATTGAGTTTAAAATATAAATAGTGTGAAAATTACATGTTTTTCTTCAAATACTTCTTATTAATTATTATGTGTCTTATGAGTAATGTTATTTTAAAGTAAGTTCCTGGACTATAGTTCCTTACAAATGAGACCACTTATAAAGAAAAGTGCAATATGATAATTTTTGTGAGTGAATTAATATACCTCATGAGGGAGAATTTCTCAAAAGTTCTTTAAATTTTATTTTTAAAGACCACAATACTGAAATTACACAAGTGAACTTTTCAATAATACCAAAGAATATTAAGGGAAACAATTACATTTGGCAAAGGATAAAATTTGTTATGCTTTATTGGTTTGCATATTTTAAAAAACTAGATATAATTAAAATAAGGAAACCAGTAAGCATAAAAAGTTATAATGAATAATCTTAATTTAATGTAAAAAATAATTGGATATGTTTTTGCTGCTGAATCTGTATCTTTTCCTTTGTAGGATGCAATAACATTTCAGTAATTGTTTTTAGCCACCAGGTGGTGCTGTCTATTTAAATAATGAAGTAGCAAGTAGAAAATTGAAGATCTGAGCGTTTTACATATTCACAGATTATTTTGGAAGTACGGGTTGAGTTTAATGTCTGTGAGGAAGGCTTTTGAGAAAATATGTTAGAAAAACTCAGGGGAGAAAAAGGTATTGTCTGGAGCAGGTACTTTACAAAACTACATGAAATTCATGAAAGTCTTTTAATGGTGGAACTTAACTGTGGACACTGACCTTTTCACAAATGAACAAAATAGACTGTTCTAACAAAAGCTCAGTCAGTGAAAGCTACTTATTTTTAGCCATAAAATTGTTCTTTTTGTTTCTTAGGAAATGAAAAACAGTTGCATCTTATTGCCTTTCACAGTGGTAAAGGTAAAAGAAAATTGTTCCCTAATTCAACAAAAGGTGGAGAATCAAAGAAATCACATTTCATCTGTGTTATCAGTAGATACTGAAGTAATTACATGGGTGGAGAAGTCAACCTTCGTCCCTATTCATTCACTCACCAAAAATACTTTCATTTAAACTTAGGGGGGGAATGATTACCATAGATATCCTTCTGTATCATAAATGAATTGTAAATGCATTAACCATTTCATAAAATTGTATTTAATTTTATTTTTTGGGGGGGTGATACTTGGGATTGAACCCAGGAGTGTTCTACCTTTGAGATCCCCCCCCCATTTTATTATTTTACTATTTTATTTTGAAACAAGATCTCCCTACATTACTTAAAGCCTCCATAGGTTGTTAAGCCTGACCTGGAACCTACAAGCCTCCTGCCTCATGTGCCACCTTGTTCAGCTAAAACTGTATTTTATGATGATTATGTTTACATAACTGAGCAATATTATGAAATAGGAGAAATGTGAACACAGTTACAGTATGCATTGTTGTCAAACTATTTAAAGGAAAAAGAACTAACGCTTACTGAGGTCCATAGAGGTGGTAGGAATTTTTCATTTTTTTCCCCCATTTAATCCCAAACCATTTGTGGTTTTATTACCTCCATTCTCAGCTTTGAAAGGAGAACAAGAATTTCAATTCAGTTTTGATCCTGGCAACCATACTCTTCCTATGTAGTTAAAATCAAGAAAGACAGATGACCAACGCACCCTCCCATGTCTTTGGCAAAGATTGCTAAATGATTCTGAATGTCTTTGCTTCTGGAGCCAGGTGGAGCCTCACACATTTCAACTCAGCACTCCAGGTAGCCACTTTCGGATATTCATAGTGGCAGTCACGATGGAATCTATTTGCCATCCTAGCCTTTTAAGCTGTGTCTCTCCTAAGCAGAAACTATTTTCTCAAAAATCTGCAAAGCTCTAGAAGAAACCATTGGTCATGAAATGCTGAGTGTTAGTGGAAAGTTGAGATCATTGATTTTAGTTTTTGAAAAAAAAAAAAAAAAACAAGGAAATCCATAATTATTGGTAAGTGCTATCTTGGCAGTAAGTGAACACCCAGATATTTTCTTGTTTATATCTTGGTATGAGAGAGGCCATTAAATATGTTGCTAATAACTGAATTTTTGATTACCCAATTCAGTCATGTAATAACAAATGACAGTTAGTATTTAATGAATCCTAAACAGTGTCATCTGTTTGACAGCGGTTTTAAGTGCTTCTCATGTGTTCCCACAACAACCTCAAGAGGTCCTTCTTATTATTATACCCACTTTATATGTAAGGAAATTAAGGCAAAAATGTATACCTCAATAACTACAAATCTAGGAATGTTGTGATACCTTTAGGTCAATGTTTGGAGGATCACAGCCTTTGACAATTTTCTTCACTTTTTTAACGGTATCATTTGCCAATTCAGACTCAATCAAGTTAAGATAAAAAGCGTGCCAACTACTATTATTCTTCAGCTACAAACCCACCTTTTTCTACTTTGCTTTGAGGCCCCGGGGCTGGAACTCTGAGGAACACTTCTCTGCCTTGCTAGAGGCTTCCTGCCAGGCTCTGCCTACAGGGGGCGCTAGAGGCTGTAAGATGAAGGAAAGCTTGGCTCTTCGCTTGCAGCTCCTTTGAGCAACACCCCTGAGACACTTCACTCTAGCCTAACAGTTGCTTCCTGCAGCAGCAGCTGAATCCAGTTTGCAGTTCACTCATTGTTTCTAGTTTTCCCAATGCTTGCAGAAGCAGCGTCATTGCGGCCTTCCCCACTATGCACACCACCAGCGCCTGCTGCCTACGTGGGACAGTTCCTCAGGTGTCTGAATTCAACCACTCCCCTTTGCTTTTCCAGGCCCAGAGGTGTTAGCTCTTCCTAAAGTTACAGTGCGGTGAAAATTTGCTGCTTATTAGGTTACTGAGCGTTGTAGGTTGAATCGTGTTCCCCCTCCTAAAGTGTTGAAGTCCTAATCCCTAGAACCTGTGGATATGATCCTATTTGCAATGAGGCTCTTTGCAAATAATCTAGATAAGATGAGGTCTTTAGAGTGGGTCCTAACCCAATACGACTGTATCCTTAGAAAAGGGGAACTGTAGAGAGTCAGGTCCGCACTCAGGGGACTGCCAGGTGAGGATGAAGCACCGGGCGGGTGGTCTGTCTACAAGCTGAGGAGCACCAAGGACGGCGGTGCACCTCCAGGAGCTGGGAGAGAGGCGGGATGGATTCGCCCTCGTGGCCCTCCAAAGGCAGGAACACTACAGACATCTGGATCTGGGATTTCTAGCTTCCATGACTATCACTAATGTATTGTGAAACAATAGATTTTTGTTGCTTAAGCCATCTAGTTTGTGATACTAGAAACTAATGTGACTCTCTAGGAATTTTATTGTTTTAGTTTTTGGTACTAGGGATTGAACACAGGAGCATTTTACCTCTGAGCTATACCCCCAGCCCATGATCATGATGATGACAGTGATTATGATGATGATAATGGTGATGATTGCTATTATTATTACTTTGTTTTTTTAAAATTTTTTATAATAATTGGTGCATTGTAATCATACATCTTTGTTAAGTACAAGCTGATAAAGGCATATATGCACACACTTATCATTTAACCCCTTCCTCAATTCCCACCCCACTTCCTCGCCCTCCCTTCTTCTCAAGTTCAGTTTAGTGATTGACCTTGATATATTTGTGAAAGTACATCATGTGCATCAGGGTGTCCTCCCCTCTCCCCCGCCCATCCCCCTCAGTTAAGTCAACTTCTTTGCTCATCTAGGGCTTCTCCTTTTTCCATCTTCTCCCTAGCATCCGCATATCAGGGAGAACATATGCTTTTTTACTCTTTGTGATTGACTAATCTCACTTAACATAATGTTTTCCAGTTCCATCCATTTCCCTGCAAATAACATGATTTTGTTCTTCTTTATGGCTGAGTAATATTCCATTGTGTACATATCCCATAGTTTTGTGATCCATTCATCTGTATTATTACTTTGAAACAGGTGTCTAAGTTACTGAGACTGGCCTTGAACCTGGGACTCTCCTATCTCAGCCTTCCAAGTATTGGGATTACAGGCATGTGATATCATACCTGGTTCAGAATTTCTTTTTTCTTTTTTTTTTTTTTTGTGGTACTGGGGATTGAACTCAGGGGCATTCTACCTCCGAGCTATACCCCCAGCCTTATTTTTTATTCTTTATTTTGAAACCGAGTCTCACTAAGTTGCAGAGTGCCTCACTAGGTAGCTGAGGCTGGCCGAGAACCCGGATCTTCCGGTCTTAGCTTCCCGAATGCTGGGATTACAAGCATGTGCCACCATGCCTGGCAGAATTTCATTCTTAATTAACAATTTTCAGATTATTTGTTAACAATTTTAGATTGTTTATATTAAACTAGATGGTGTGATCTGTGTGTATGTACGTTCCTATTGATCTGAGCCTTATTATGATGTGTAATTACAATGCACCAATAAAAGTATATTAAAAACAATAAAAATAAATAAGTAAATAGCATGATGTAATTCTCCTGCTGGATCCTGAATGTTACAAACACAGGTAGTTATGGAGCCTGTTTTCTTTATGATAAGTTTAATGGCCCTCCTGTTTCCATCATATTTAGCAGGATTGTTTACACCCAAGAAAAAGTTAATGCCTCATGGGGTAGCTAGCACCTTCCACTTAAGTGGCCCTTAAGTAGTCTACACAGCCTTCAAATATTCCTCTTGGAGAAGCTCATAAGTCACTTTTTTAATAATTGAGTCCAGGAAGTTGCCCAAGATCAAACTTGAGCTCATTAGTCTATGGGAATCTGCTCCATCCTTAAAATATTAAAACCCTTGTTTCCAAGTTTTTGCTATTTCCCTTGGTCTCTAGCAATGTTGAGGGGTCACAGAGAAAGGACTGGCAAGCTGACCTTAGGTTCTCCAAGAACTTAGGATGTGACCCATCCAAAAGAAAACCTTCCCTCGTGTAAAAGTGCAAGGTACCCCCTAGGAACTGCCCCTTCTCCTGGAGACACTGAGGGTTCCAGCTGGGTTTTGCCATGTCTTGCCAAGACATTATTTATGTCACACTATTTCAGTGTTTGTGTTTCCAGTGTAACTTAGTGTCCTTTTAACTGGCTTTAATATTTAATACTATTCATCTTGCACGAAGTTTTGCTGGGTTACTAGCAAAATTACTTCAAATCTAGGCCACTTTCTTTAATATGTTGTTGGTTGCCTATTTTTTCCCCTCCATTAAGAAATGATCTCATAAGACTTGCAGAAAGCATTCTGCATAAGCTTTGTACTCATGACTCACCCTAATTCCTTCCTCAAATAAAGTAATACTAATCAAAATCTGATTTTAAGATTAGCTTGCCTGGTGCAGAGGTGCATGCATGTAATTCTACTATGTGGGAGACTGAGACAGGAGGAT
Organism: Graphiurus murinus; assembly: GCA_004027655.1. Classification (NCBI taxonomy): domain Eukaryota; kingdom Metazoa; phylum Chordata; class Mammalia; order Rodentia; family Gliridae; genus Graphiurus; species Graphiurus murinus. The sequence goes on along the minus strand of PVLC010000236.1, from coordinate 73,514 downwards.
ATCAGGTTTAAGGCCAGCCTCAGCAACTTAGGGAAACTGTTTTCAAAATAAAAATTTAAAAAGGGCTGAGGGTGTAGTTTAGAGGCAGAGAGCTCCTGGGTCCAATCCCCAGTACCATATGTGTATACATACACACACACACACACACACACACACACACACACACCCCTTTTCAACAAATTTGTGCAGTGTGGGCGGGGGGGGTGAGGGGGACTTTAACCCTTCTAGGCTTTGCTTGCACAGCTATCAGAGAATCCCAAGATAATAATTCTGACATCAAAAGGATCCTTGGATAACAGCTTTCATGGAAACCCTCAAAAATTAGCCAATGCGAGCTGGGCGTGGTGGGTGGTGGTGCACCACCACGCTGGGCGTGGTGCACGCTTGAAATCCCAGCATTTGGGAGGCTGAGACCTGAGGATCCGGGTTCACGGTGGCCAGCCTCAGCTACCTAGTGAGACACTCCGCAACTTAGTGAGACCTGGTTTCAAAATAAAGAATAAAAAAATAGGGCATAGGGCTGGGGATATAGCTCAAAGGTAGAACGCCCCTGAGTTCAATCCTCAGTACTGAAAAAAAAAAAAAAATTAGCCAATGCGCATGAATCTAAAAATAGTTTGGTTGATTTGGAACCCTGGAAGGGATGATTGCAGGGAAGCAATATTAAGAATTTTAAACATGTCCCAGGTGACACACGTCACCATTCCCCAGCAATTACAGCTTTCCAGTTTTCAAGGCCACCGTAGTTATTTTTCCTGCCAGAACTCTTCCCACATTGGCAAGCTATAGATAATAATAATAATTCACAAAATATGACAATCTTAAAGAAGAACCTTGACTTGAAAAGCTACAGGATAGCCATAAGGCTCCACTGTGTTCAATCCCAAATGTGCGTCCTCTGATGGAAAATAACCCTGATGTCTGTTTCCTTATGGAAAGTGATAAATTCATTTGCTTTTGAGACTTCACTCTGATGAGAAGCATACTTGTGCCCTGGCAGAAGGGTAAGATTTAGTTTTAAGAACGTCATAAATTAAAGTTAAATAAAGTGAAATTGCATCTGGAAGTTTGGGTATTTATATTGGGATAACCTTGTCAACTAAATGACCTGAAATACCCTGTTTCCTACCTTCTTTGCTCCACTGTGATTCTTTTTGCAATGCAGTGACTAAATCTCACAGACCAAAAAGCTTAAAAGTGTATGCTCATCCTGGCCAACGCTCCCAAATTAGACTGTGATGAGGATAATTTCAGGAACAAACAAGAAAATGCTTCGTGTGTGAATGTGTGTGTGTGTTACTTGGGATTGAACCCAGGGGCAGTCTACCTCCAAGCTACACCCCCAGCCCTTTTTATTTTTATTTTTATTTGAAACAGGATTCCCTAGGTTGTTCAGAGTCTACGTTGCTGAGGCTGCCCTTGAAACTGTGATGCTCCTGTCTCAGCCTCCCAAAGTACTGGGATCACAGACATGAGCCAGACAGTGAGGATCCATGAATTATAGAAACAGCTTTGTCTAAAAGAACCAAAACTGGTAGTTGATACAGATGAAATATGTAGAAACACATAAATGCCTCATATTTTGAAGATATTTCTGTGTGTCCATTTACTGACTTGTCTGCTGAGAATCTTGGTACATGCCCACTGCCCTGGCCTCTCTTGCTGCTTGCATAACTACAGGTTTGGGAGGTTTATAGTTATATAGATGAAAAGTTCCATAAAGAGCTAATTTATTAATGTTTGGAGCTGATGTAATTGTGCCATGAAAGTTGTAATCCCAGATGATAAATCCATTGTAATGGATTCATGCGGGTGGTGCCTGGTAGTTCAGTAGGGTGTGGCTAGAGCTGGGTTTCTGGGGCTGTGGCCTTGGGATTATATAAAGGTTCCTCCTCTCTCCCGCTCACTCTTGCTTCCAGCCTCCCTGATGTTAGGAGCACAGCCCATGTGCTCTCCCTTCACAATGCCCTGAGATTCATGTTCTCCAGTCTCACATGGACTGAGCCTGAAACCGCAAGAAAATAAGTCTTCTTTGCTCTAAGTTATGTTTTCAGATATTTAGATTATGGCTGCAAGAATGCTGATGGATACAGGAGGAACATGCCTTTTTTTTTTTTCTAGAATTTCTCCAAGCCAATTTTTCTTTCACTTCTTCTCCCTTGCCTCATTTGCTCTTATTCTCTCCTTTTTACCTTTTGGTTTTAGATATTGTAACAGATGTGTAAAAGATCCTCATTCTGCATCCCAAGCCAGTCTTCGCTGACGAGGAGTGGCAGATTATATAAACTGAAAGAAAAAGAAGAAAAACGATGTCATAAAAGTAAAGGGGGAACCACTAGGGTAGAGGAAAGAGAGTAGGAGGAGGGAGGAGAGGAGAAGAAGAAGGGGGGGGTATTGAGGAATGTTGAGCAAATTATGTTCTATGCACAGATAGATATGCCACAGTGAAACCCACTGTTCTGTATAATGAATATGTACCAAAAAGCTAAGTTTAAAAAAAGAAAACTGAAAGAAAAGTGAGAAGTTTAGAGGTTATATATGTGAAACAGTAGATTAATGATTACAATTTTTATATACACTTATTGGTACACTGTAGTCTTACACTGAAATGTAGTTCAGTGTGATAGAGACATACATGCGCACAGCACTTCGTAAACTTCCTCCCACTCCCCCCAGCCCCCTCCCTCCTTCTCCAAACAAGTTATTGAGATTAGCATTGGTATTCTCACATCTGTATATAACATCAGTGACAGTGCTTCCTTTGTTAATATTTCCTCCTCCTCTCCTCTAGACCTTACTCCACTGGACTCCACTGGACTTTTTCCTCCATTATCTGAAGTCTCTCTGGAATCTGATTACTCCCTAGCTTTTGCATATGAAAGAAAACATATGACCCTTCACTTTCTGTGACTGGCTATTTTCACTTAACATAATCTTTTCCAAGTCCATCCATTTTCCTGCAAATGACATAATTTTGTTTTTCCTTATTTATTACAATTTTTATTCTTGTATCTACTATCATACTATTGATTTGAATTTTCTTATAAGAGAAAAACTAAACACATCCCTAGAAAAATTGACCATCCTAAAAATGCTTAAGAATGGGCAATTTGTAAAAGACAAACTGAATAATCAAAGCAAAAAACAGAGGTGTTTTCCCTAGTAATCAAGATCATTTTGTGGGATACTAAAGGTGGACCACAATTTCCTTACTCTTGGTTTCCATGAGGTGAAACATTCTCTCATCACTCTTATTCTTCTCTATCATTTTATTTACCTTTCCCCTGGGGAGGAGAAGTGACTTCTTTGCACAGTAAGTTTGGAGAGGGTAATCTCCTTTGCTTACCTGGGCTCTAGCCTTCTTCTCTAGAGCTTGCCGACTGCAGAAAACACCATTTGCCCCTTCTGCCTGCTTTACCCCAGGGAGGGAGATGAAGGTTAGTGAACAGGCTGGAACTGCTGTGGCATGTGAGCAAGCTTCCCCATTCTGGGGTTTGCTTGATCAGTGCATTTAGAACACATATTAATCCCCCTCCCTCTACACTGGCCTCTCAGTAATATTGCTGTTAGCATGGATTCATCTTAACTCTTTGCTTTACTTTTCTATTTTTTTAGTGGAGAATATAGGTAGGAAACTGTCTTTCAGACTCTAATGTATGGGTCATAATTTACAAACATGCTCCATTAGCGGTCTATATATATACAATTAAATGTAATTATTGCTGAGAGCTTAGAAAATTAAGCTTACCAAATAGTTAAATAAAAGTAATAACATCATTAAATTGAAATAAGGGTTTTGTTCATGTAAGAGTCAAAGACTTCATGTTCACTTAGATTTCCTCATAGATGTGTCCCTAGGCAGCTTAAATCTGAGTTAAATTTCTTCTCTAGTGTAGCATTTTTCAAAATGTGCCTTGTCTGCCGGGCGTGGTGGCGCACGCTTGTAATCCCAGCATTTGGGAGGCTGAGACAGGAGGATCCGGGTTCGTGGCCAGCCTCAGCTACCTAGTGAGGCACTCCGCAACTTAGTGAGACTCGGTTTCAAAATAGAGAATAAAAAATAGGGCTGGGGGTATAGGTCGGAGGTAGAATGCCCCTGAGTTCAATCCCCAGTACCGCAAAAAAAAAAAAAAAAATGTGCCTTGTCATACAAATGTTTTTGTATTGTTTTCACAGGAGATCGGGGGCCACGGGTTACTGAAATGATATGCTTCCAGTTCCCACATATGTGCCCTGCATTTAGTTACACTCAATAAGCATTGATTGAAATCAATGAAATCACAAAGTGTCCTTGGAAGTTAGCAAAGAACAAACACAAATTGTTTTATTAATAATTGAGAACTAGAGAGTTGGATAATAAAGTCACATTTATCCTACTCTGCAAAACAACTGTGGTTAGAATAAATGACTCTCCATTGTTTTGTTCTTTACTTATTTAACTCTGTGATGGCCTGTATTTCTACTAAGCTTTGTAGAAACTTAATTTCAATAAATTAAATTAAAGTTAATTTAATGAGTATTATTTAGTAGAGCCTACAGTGAATCTTTCTATCCAGAAAGAAATATTTGGTAATAAGAACAATTGCCTCTTGTGTAATTACTTCTGATATTGCTCTTAACATATATTTGGAAAAATCTATCTTCCCCTTATTCGTTTAAGAACTTAATGGAAATGTAGACAATAATTTTAGAATGGCAGGTAATTGACACATGTGGCTATTTCAATTTGATTAAATTTCCTTCTACTGACAATCGTAAATATCATAATATGTAGGACTCTCTAATCAAACATTTAAAATATAATAAATTATTTTATAGAATTCCTGATACCATGGAAGGAACAAAATATTTAGAATTAGAGAAGATGACATACAGACCTTGGTCAGCCACTTATTATTTGGAAATTTGGGTAAATAACTTACTGTGAGTTTTCACAAATAAAAATAGCCTAACTACTTTACCAGATAACTAAGATCAAGTAAGATTAGGCATGTAATTATGTATTGGAAACTTAAAACCTTATATAAGCATTGTTATCATTACTTAACAAGGAAGCATTTGTAGATATCTCCCTCTGAACTCATGACCACTAGAAATTTGCCAATAAATTATCTGACACCTGGATGCATGGCTGAACTGGGATTGACTATATGCCTATAAGACTTAGTGGAGTAGGGATTACAGGATCTCAAGAAATGAATCTCAAAGTTACAACAGAAATGCTCAAAAAAGCCCACAGGTAGCAATTAACTCAGTATGAACAACAGTACAATCATATGAATCAATATGATGCATTTATATGATAAATTACTATACATGGTTGTATGTCATACCCTTGTGTTTCAGATTTCTAACAATATACAAGTGTAACTTTTGCAAGAATATCTCAAATCATAGTGCTCTAAACCCAAACTATTTGCTATACAGTGTTAGATATGATATGGAAGGCCACATATTTAGTTAAATGAAGAAGTTCAGCTGTTTGCAGGATTCCCCGCCCCAGGTATTCTCTATTAGTGTCCTGATGATAGAGGCAGAGATGATGCCTACCCAGGAACAGTTATGTAATGCATAAGCCCAGGAAGCATTGCTCATGGGTGAAAACATTGAATCCAGCCCCTTAGCTTTGCAGAGCACAACCTTCATGGTCATGTGTGGAGGTCCTGGTAACAGAGGCACGTGTTCTCATAAAATAAAGTGTGTCTGCATGTCCACGTGCTGCTGTGTCCTCTGCTTTCCTCATCCCTTTGCTTCATTGATCTCTGAGGCTCTATTATCCACAGTATATGGAGGTCCAGAGTCCTTGCTGGACATCTCTTTAGTGTCCCTAAAAATTCAGGGACCAGTTAGAAAAAATTGAGAGAGTGACAACATCCAGTGCTACAAGTAAACCCAGTAAAGTGTAATTTTTGTCCCCAAATATTCTGTTGCATAATTTGTTGAATATGCAATTATGTTTAAGAGCTTTCTACTTTTCTCACTTAATATTGTGGATTCCATAAAACAGTCTAAGAGGTATCATCTTTATTCTTGTTACAGGGGCTGGACAAATTAACCCATCATATAAGTCAACACACACACACACACACAGTGGAAAAAGATGAGACAGGTGCAGGGCTGCCAGGGTAGAATTGCTCCATAGGGAAAAACAAAATGTAGTTGGAGTTTGGAATAAACATTTATTTATATAATCATGTTAGTGTCTTTATAGAATCTTATGTTCTTAAACTCCAAGCATAGGAACAAGAAAAATATTAAATGAGAAGGACCTCAACTGACAGTTTCAACCAAGATCCTAGTGATAAAAATCAACAGAACAAGAAAAGTGGTTCCTTACATAAGGGAATCTGAAATAGTCTTATTCTTGTCTTTGTATTATACAACAGACATATGAATAGAATATCCTAGAATGGTAAATCTCACAGAACAGACTGATAGAGTCAATATCTTTTACAAATTCAGTAATGGACCCCCACTGTCTAAAATTTAGGGTAAAGTTCAAACCCATTGGCTTGGTGAACAGAATACTTTGTAACTTTCCTATTGTTACCTTTCAAAGCTACACTTTTTTATTCTTCTTTCACAGGAAACCTTGAATTCCGCCATAATACCCTCCTTGCTCTTGTTCCCGAAGCGTCCTGGATTTTCATCCTTCTGTGCTCTGTCCTTGCTTTCTTTGCTTCCTCAAGTGACCCCCTTTCTGGAATGTCTACTTGGTGATATCTCTTTGCTCATACTCAAACTAGTATTATAAATTACTCAAACTAGTATGAGCAAAGAGGTAAACATGTATTACAAAGATTAATAACAATATGACAATATGTGAAGGTCTTACTACCAATCCCACTAACTCATGTGGGGAAGGAAGAAGTGGGAGAGGAGTGGGATGTAGAGGGAAATATTCAAGAGCTGCATGCATATATGTTTTTAAGACACTGAACCTCATTATGATGTATAATTGCAATGCACTAATAATAAAAACTTTAATAAAAAAGAATTTATAACCATCAACTAGCTATCAGGGACCTAATATCAATTATAAGGGGACAAACTGATATTGGAACTCATTATTATTTATATACAGACTCAACTGAAAAAAAGGAAAAAAAAACATGACCACCTTAGTTCTAGTAGTTAGGGGGAATTGAGAGAGGAAGCAAATACTGTAAATGATGAGCAGCAGGAATAGACAGCAACTTTCACTCTGTGGCATTCCATTCATGTCCTCATCATCAGCCTGACAATTCTTCATGGGCTGACTCTTGAGTCCGAGATCGGTGAATAATGTGAACATACATGAAGAACAGCTCACACCTGGCTCATCCCCAGCACTCACTCAATGAATGGTGGTGGTTAGCCCTGGTTCCTTACATAGCTAGAAGTACTTTTTTTCTCTCTTGATTTTTTTTCCAGTGCTGGGGATTGAGCCTAAGGTTTCATGTATACCAAACAAAAACACTTCTACCACTTTTTTTTTAAACCCCAGCCCAGAAGTATTCCAAAAACATTTATTGAATGAATAAGTGATTAATTAAAGTTTAATAAAGTCAAGTGAAAGTACTGAAAAATAATTCCATTATCAGATGTCAGGATCTATAACCAGCTATCAGGAAGAAAAGAGCTAATTTTTCTGTAAAATCTCTTTTTTTTTTTTTTTCCGGTACTGGGGATTGAACTCAGGGGCATTCTACCTCCAAGCTATACCCCCAGCCCTATTTTTTATTCTTTATTTTGAAACCGAGTCTCACTAAGTTGCAGAGTGCCTCACTAGGTAGCTGAGGCTGGCCATGAACCCGGATCCTCCGGTGGTCTCAGCCTCCCGAATGCTAGGATTACAAATGTGCGCCACCATGCCCAGCTGTAAAATCTCTTCTTAATATCAACCTGCATAATATTAGCAATAATACAAGACTATTGACCATACCCATATTGAGAAGCAAAGGAAGCTATAGTGAGTATAGGAGGCTTTTATGGACTTTTTTGAATAACCAAGTGTAAGTGTTCAAATTGAGAAAATTCTGGAAAGGAAAACAATCTTTGATATATGTTTTCCTAATCTTGTATGTTTTGCATTTCCACCAACCAGGTTATTCTGGGGCATCATCAGATCTGGCGAAATCAATAGGCCTTTCCATCATTGGCAAAGCAAATGGAAACAAAAACCTGCTGATAAATATTTTGTGAAAACAACATGGAAAAAAGAATAAAGATAAATCAAAGAGAAAAACAAAAATTGGGGATTATTCTTCACAGTTATGTCATATATGAAGTTAAACAAAATATTTGGTCTGCCTGGACCTTGGTTTCTTAAGCTATAGCCTGGGTTTCTAAATGTCTCTCTAGTCATTATCTAGGACATACATATTAGTCTGTATCAGGACATACCTACTCTGATGACTTTCCAAGATTCCTTGCCAAATTCCACTGTATTTTTTATCACATAACTCAGGCTTCCAATTCAGTATTATCCCTGCTTAGAATCTTTTAATCACACATTATCAGTAATTTCTGGTACAGATACTGTAAAGGAACTTTCTTGCTCTTCCCTACCTTGAAATCATCCATGATAAGAATAAAAAATATTTAATGAGGGAAGAAAATTGCCATGATTCAAAAAAACAAAGTGTAAAGAAAACCTGATATAGGTGATAAATTTGGGCCACACCAAGTTGGGCACTGAGAGTTAACCCTGATCTCCTCACTGCTTACTGAAGAAAGAATATGTATCATAGTTCTAAAAAGACCAAGGAATAATTCTTGAATTGAAGTGAAATATTTACAGGTTTGGACAGGCTAAACAACAACAACAAAGATTTCCTCTCTCATGCTGAGTCCACATACCAGAACTATGGGGAAATTTGAACTGAAGGGAAAGAACCAGACAGACATACTCTCATCACTTCATATAGTCTAAATTTCTGGCCCAGGAAGATGGCCCAAAGTGAGATGGAGTTGAGGCAGGGAGGCAGCCATCTATTTCCACAGGGAAAGGCAAAGAGATTGCATCCTGGACCTTCATTGTGCTGCTTCATGGTTTCCATGACAACAAAATGAGCTTAGCATTACCCTAAGGTGAAAAACAATATGAGAAGATATTTAATTTTTTTTTTTTTTGTGGTACTGGGGATTGAACCCAGGGATATTCTACCTCCGAAGTACACCCCAATCCTATTTTTATTCTTCATTTTGAAACAGGGTTTCACTAAGTTGTGGAGGGCTACACTAAGTAGCTGAGGTTGGCCGCAAACCTGCAATCCTCTTATCTCAGCCTCTTATCTCAATCCCAAGTACTGGGATTACAAGTGTATGTCACCACACCCTGCTAAGATATTTGATTTTTAAAAGCTCATTTTGGCTCCAAATTCAGCAACTAATTCCCTCCTATTCCTTCTCCCACCTGCTTCAGTAATTAAACAAGATCCTTCAAAAAAGATTAGCGAACTCTAGTTGAAGGTGAGCACATGTAGCTATGTCAGAAAAGACACCCCTCAGCAAAAAATGAAAGGGAAATAATTATCAGTAAGAAGTGAATTAGCAATGGACAAAAGAAGAGAAATTAAATTAGATAATACAGTAATAAAATTATTGGAGAAATATTTTCCAATAATAACAAGAGCTGAATGGCTTTATGACTCTTCTAAGAAGATATCACAAAGAAGAGATATAGGAAAAGTGAACAAAAGGAGGCAGAAATAAAATGTCAGGCAGGGTTCAGTAGTAAATAAAATAGCTTCTGAGCACAAGCACTTTATAACCTATAAAGATACAGGAAAATGTGATCAAATATACAGGTATTAAAAAAAACCCACTGAGATGCAAATTAAAGGTATACTGAGATTTCATCTTAGCCCAATCAGAATGGCAATCATCAAGACGTGTCAAACAATAATAAATGCTGGTGAGGATATGGGGAAATAGGAGCTTTTCTACACTGTTGGTGAGATTGCAACTACTACAGCCACTATAGAGATCATTTCTGAGATTCCTCAGAACACTGGAAATAGTCCACCACATGATACAACTATATCATTCCTGGGTATCTTTCCAAAGGAACTGAAATCAGAATATCATAGTGATACATGCACACCATATTTATAGTAGCATAATTCATAATGGCCAAATTATGGAACCAACCTAGATGTCCATCAGCAGATGAGTGGATTGAGAAATTGTGGGATATCATATACACACAATGAAATTCCATTTGGCAATAAAGAAGAACAAAAGCATGTCATTTGCAGGAAAATAGATGGACCTGGAGAACATTATGATAAGTGAGATTAGCCAGTCACAGAAAGTGAGTCATATGTTTTCTCTCATATGCAGAAACTAGGGAGTAATAGGGATACAAGATGGACTTTAGATAATGGAGGGGGAAGGTGGGGGGGGATTAATAGAGAAAACACTTCCATTGATGTTTCGTACATATATGATAATACCAAGACCAGTCTTAATATCATGTATGGGAAGGGGGAAAGAGCAGGGAGGAAGCTCACCAAGTGCTGTGTGCATGTACGGCACTTTCACTTTGAACTACATTATGATGTGAGATTACAATGCGCCAATAAAAGTATACAAAAATAATACATAAAAATAAAAAGCCCACACAAGTATGCAAAAAACAAAATGTATCATAAAAGAAAGAACTGATAAGCCGGGCGTGGTGGCACACGCTTGTAATCCCAGCATTCGGGAGGCTGAGACCGGAGGATCCGGGTTTGAGGCCAGCCTCAGCTACCTAGTGAGGCACTCCACAACTTAATCAGACCCGGTTTCAAAATAAAGAATAAAAAAAAATAGGGCTGGGGGTATAGCTCGGAGGTAGAATGCCCCGGAGTTCAATCCCTAGTACCGCAAAAAAAAAAAAAGAAAGAACTGATAAATAGAACATCATCAAAATTAAGTATTCCTGCATTTTAAGAGATACATTTAAGAAAATAATAGGCAAACCACAGACTGGAAAAAATACTTGCAGTGTATATGTTTACATAACTATATCGTCTACAGATCAATAATAAAACAACACAATTTTTGAAAAGGGTCAAAAGACTTGAACCAATATTTCACAAAGGAAGACATACGATTGCAAATAAGTATATAAGAAGTTATACCACATTCTCAGTGACATGTAACTTGAAATCAGTATTTTAATTCTCAGGCTATTTATAATATGATATACTATTTCATACCTACTGGAATGGCTAAAATAAAATAAAGATTAACATCAAATATTGGAGAGACTATGAAAGAGTCATTCATTGTTGGAAAGAGCATAAAATGGTAATACTTTTGGAGAACAGTTTGGCAGATACCTTAATGATAAAAATATAGCTATGCAGCAGGGCATGGTGGTATATTGCCTGTAATCTTAGTACTTGGAAGGCTAAGACAGGAAACTTACAGGTTCAAGGCCAGTCTCAACAACTTAGCAAGACCCTCAGCAACTTAATGAGACCCTGTTTCAAAAAAAAGAAAAAAAAGAGTGCTGGAGGTGTATCACAGAGGTAGAATGCCTCTGAATTCAATCCCCAGTACCACATATATACATACATATACATCCATACATACGTGCTTTTCCTGATAGCACCAGCTGAGGACTCAGCCATAAATCAGTAACAACCATTGGAAAGATGAATAAATATCACTTCACAGGATTCCAGGACTCAGTCATTAAGAATTCCAACTTTTCAGGTATGGAAAAGGAAATAGGAAAAGAATGTCAAGCTCATATATGAATGTATCACAATGCATTTTTTAGGCTTCCCAGCTGAGGCCCTAGACATCAGAGAACAAAGAAAAAACATTCCTTTGTCCTTATTCTCTGTCTGAATTCCTGTCACAATTTTAAACAATTGTAACAGTAAACTTTGGGGTGGCTTTGTGGTAGTAAGTGATAGAGTTGGAACTGAGAGCAGGGAGCTACCATGACAAAAAATGTGGTATTGGCTTTGAAGCAGGGAAAGGCAGGAGCTCAAAGGCCCTGGAGGGACTCTCAGTGAAAGGCTGAAGACACCTGGGGAATCAGGTAATGCAGCCTGGAAGGATAGGAAAAGTGTTATTGGAAGTAGGAGGAAGGAAGATGGTTGTTAAGTGTTGAAAAGTTCAGCAAAATTGCTTGTGGTAACAGAAAATATACTTAGCAAATGTGGTGAACCAGACAAGAAGAGTTCCAAGAAGGTGCCTCTTGATCTCATCTATGTGTCTCTAACAGAATGAAAGAGGGCAGAGTTTTGAGCAGAATTTGGAAGAAATGTAGGTGTTCAGAATAATTGAGTTTTCTTGCCCTTTTCTACCCCAACAGCAAAGTGTTCTCAAAGTAAGAAAAGGCCTTAGGGCAATGACCAGATCTAAAGTGGCCAGACTGTTAACCCACTTGGAACCAAAAATGAATGCAGTAGAAGTGAGGCTGGTGACTTTGAAACTGGGCCAGAAAAGGTGACATAGTGTTCTGCCTCTGTGTGGTGCAGGTCACTTACCCCAGGAGGTTCGAGCTTCCAGCTGTGAAACCCAGATCCTCCCAAGCTGCTGCAGACTGCATGGAGATGCCCACAGAGGTTCTCAGTTAACAGCACCACAGCGGCAGGCAGTCAGAGCCAGCCTCCCCTGCCAGGCACCGGTAAAGATACTTGCAGATGATTCCAGACTCCAGACTTTGAGTTGTCCCTGGTTTTTAAAGTCTCCCTGCTGAGGTACCAGGCATCTTGGAACAGAGGAAAACTATCCCTCTTGTGCTGTCTGAAGCCCTGACCCAGAAAATCCATGAACAGATGAAACAATTGTGTAATGCCTCTGAGTTTTGGGGGTGGTTTATAGTACAGCAATAATAGCAAAATCAATATTGGAGACAAAATTTTCCATTTCATCTAAGTTGTTAAATTTTCTGGTCTAACATGGCTCATGGTATTCTTTTAATATTTTTTAGGATTGGTGGTGACATAGTCTTTTGTTCTCTGAATTGGTTTGTATTTTCTCTTTTAATCTTATTAAGTCTAGCTAGGGGATTATGCATTTTGTTCATTTTTCCAAAGAACCAGCTTTTGGCTTTGTTAACTTTCTTCACTTTTTTTTAAAACTATTTTGATTTCTTCCTTTACCTTTATTATTTATTCCTACCTACTTACTTTATTTCACTCTCTTGCTTCCAGCTTTGTTAAGTAGAACCTTAAGTCACTGAATTTAAATCTTTCTCCTTTTTTCAATATAAGTAGGTAAAGTTCTAAATTTCCCCTGAGGAATCCTTTGAGTGCATCACCTAAATTTTGACACATTCTATTCTGGTGATTTCTTTGTAGTCAATTCTTAGTTCAATTCTGCTGGTATAAATGTTTATTTTGGCTAGTTTTGTTTTATCCAACATCATATTTCAGGGGAGGGAAATAAGGATCATGTTAATACAAATATGGCCCTGGGGTAGATTGATGCCTGTAAGTCTTGCAGCCTAATTTTCACTTAAATTAATGGTATTTTTACCTCCATGTTGAAATTCAGTGGGAAAATTTAAATAATACCATTTTTGTATAAAATAAGTTGAAAATAATACAGAAAGCAATAGGATATTCTGTCTCATGACATCAACAAGTCTATCTTTTAAAAAGGGATAGAAAAGCCGGGCATGGTGGTGCACGCTTGTAATCCCAGCATTTGGGAGGCTGAGACCGGAGGATCCAGGTTCGCAGCCAGCCTCAGCTACCTAGTGAGGCCCTCCGCAACTTAGTGAGACCCTGTTTCAAAATAAAGAATAAAAAGTAGGTCTTGGGGTATAGCTCGGAGGTAGAATGCCCCTGAGTTCAATCCTCAGTACTGCAAAAAAAAAAAAAAAAGGGGGGGGGGTAGAAAAAGCAGACCCACCAGTGTTGGTGGAGACAAATGATAGGAGGGAACAGCTGGTCCTACAGTGTACTGGTAACACATGACACTCAATTTTCTTATTTCCTAGTAAGTCCTGTATGCTTCTGCAGCCCCTCCAGGGTGAAAGCATACCTGTGGTTAGCTCCAAGCAGGAAACTCGCAGAAATGGGAGTTGAGTTAATCAAGAATTAAATATCCATGGTTTAATAGTGTATCTTTTCTTTCTTCTCTTTTGGCCAGTTCCTACTGAAATGATTCCAAAGCAAATGGGATTTTTATATTACAAGCAAAAAGTCTTTTATTCAGTTAACATTATTATCTGCCTTCTCTTCCTCCTCCTCCTCCTCCTCCTCCCCCTCCTCCTCTTCCTCCCCCTCCTCCTCTTCCTCCTCCTTCTTCTTTTTCTTTGTGCTGGTGATTGAACCCAGGGGCATTCTACCTGTAAACTACATCCCCAGCCCTATGCTACTTTTTATTTTGAAACGAGATCTCACTAAGTTGTAGAGGGCCTCTTTAAGTTTCTGAGGCTGGTGTTGAACCTATAATCCTCCCATTTCAGCTTCCCAAGTACTGGGATTTCAAGCATGAGCTGCCACACACAGCTTTTTTTTTTTAAGAAAAAGATAATCTACAAAATCCAAGCTATTATGTCACCTATGCAAGATTCATATGGTTGGATAAAGGAGGCTTGATATTTGTTCAATATTTGCTAAAATTGTTATTTGTTGTGCATAGTACTTCATCTATTTCCATTCTCTCCATCCCCTTTTTAATGGGTGGGTGTGAGTAGAGTATACAAGAAGAGTAACCAAACATGATGAATCTATTAGAGCAGTCCAGAGGAATAAAAGACAAAAATACATTATAGAATCAGTAGCCCTTGATGATTGAAGTGCTGGAGGTGATTAGAGAAAGAGGTGTCAAGAATGACTCTCAGTTTTCGGACATGTTTGATTGGGTAAGAGGTGGTGCCATTTACTAAAATGGAAAGGATAATGAAAGCAGGTGTGAATGCTTGGAGTAGATATCACGAGCTCAGTTTTGGGTAAATGGAGCATAAAATGCCTGTGAGGCACTCATGTGCAGGGATTTAATGGAAAAGTCTGGTACAACCTCAACTGTCCTCTTCTATTCCCCGTTGATCATGTCTCTTCTACACACCACTTGGGTTCACGCCCTAAATTCATCCACGCCATGCTGTTCTTTGCCTTAATAGATCAAAAGCACGAAGATATTCAGTGTATGATCCTATGAAAAGCAGAGGACTCAGACTGGTAATATTGAGATAGTCATGTATATTAGAATTCCAATTCAGGCAATGAGGCAAGTTAAATTTATGAAAATCTAATGAGGGGGAGATAGCTCAGGATGATGGCTGGGATGCAATATCAGCTTCAGGACCACAGTTGATGGGAGGATGGTGGTGTGTGGTGTTCTTCTACTTACCAACAATAACACCTGGATGTATTCCCACTTATCAAAAGCTGCTCTTTGCTTTGACTGATGGCTTCCCCTATCATGACATTCATTCCTGTCTCAAAAGCTTCTGATGGATTCCTTTCTCACCCAGAGAAAAGGCCAATTCCTTACCCTGAGCGTAGGGAGCCTGGACCCTCTGCCCCAGTCCCTCCATCTCCCACCACTACTTTCATGGGCACAGGCTTCCTCAGACTCCTTAAGGCTGCCAAGCTTGTGCTGGTGTCAGGGCCTTTGGACTCACTAGTTCCTCTGCCTAGGACACTCACTCCTGCTCCTGTTTGGACTGCACTTCTCTGCTGAAATGTCCCTCTAAAGTGTATGCTTTCCTAGTTATCTATGTTAGCAAACCTGTCTAATTTCTCTATCCCCTTGTCTTTATTCATCTTGTCACCACTGATGGATAGGGCTTATGTTTCTTCTCCCATTACCTGTGTCTATCTAGAAAGTAAGATCCTTTAGGGCAAGGACTCCGTGCTCACTCTTGTACTAGTGCATGGAACAAATCCTAGCACATCGCAGGTGCTCATACACCTTTACTGAATGAATGAGTGGGTTTCTGGAAACTTCAGAGTATAATCTGAGAAGCACTGTATGCTTATTTTTGATTATTAGAATGTTCTCTGTGTGTTGTATTAATTATTTTCATGCTAAAGTTTGAGGTTTTTTTTTTTCAGTACTAGAGATTGAACCCAGGAGTATTCTACCTCCAGGCTACACCCACAGTCCTATTTTTTATTCTTTATTTTGAAACAGGGTCTCACTAGTTGTGGAGAGCCTCACTAAGTAGCTGAGGATGGCTGTGAACCTGGATCGTCCTGTCTCAGCTTCCCAAGTACTGGGATTACAAGCGTGTACCACCATGCCCAGCTTACATATTTTTTAAAATTTCTCTTTTAGTCTTGGAGTCCTAAGCTTTATTGACTTTTTGTCAGTGCAAGAAAAGTTTGAGTCATTCTTCTGAACCAATAGTTATTCCTTTTATTATTCAGTATCTACTGATTCTCCTGATGTATACTCTTCACAACTCCAATATTTGTGCTTCATTGCTTAGCCTGCTAAGCATGTAAATAAAAATCCACTAACTCATTTAAAGAAAATCGTCCCTTGGGGGGGGAAATAAAAACATATAAAAATAAAAATAATCAATTGGTTTGTTGGTTTGTGCAATTCTACAGAAAGACCAGCAGATGGTGATAGTGCAGCAACATCGTGATTCTTGGTATCCATCTGTTCTGAAAAGCACAATAACATTGTCAGATACATGTCAGACATCTTCAAAAGTTATGTTATCCCTTCCTGGGTTTTAACCCTTTCAGGCCAAGAAAAGGAATTTCCTTAGTCCTATTTCTTGTTCTTCTTGACAACTGTTTAGGGTGTACGTCTCACAGAAAGCCTATGTCCTGAGCAAGTATATTTTATGATCTCAAATGTTGTAGAATTGACTACTTGGACTCTGTCATTCTTAAGCTTAAGAAAACACCAGTTCGGCTTTGATCTAAGTCACTATTAAGATGGGGTGGCCATCTGTGAATAGTATCTGCTTAGGTGTTTGCTTGGGCTGCTAATGCTTTAAAACTAGTAAGGCATGCCCTTCTGTTGAAACTCTTCTAGGCAAAACAAATATAATAATAACTAAAAATACCATAGGGCCTTATAGTTCATACAGGTTATTTTTTTCAGGAATTTTTTTTTCATGCAAATCTTCATGACAAATAGAAGATATGTAACTTGGTCAGAAAGTTCTGTCACTGGAAGCAACAACACTGCTGTGGTTTGAATGTGTCCCTCCAAAGTTCAAGTGCAAAGATATGTAATCCCCAGTCCAACAGTGTTGGGGCATGGAACCTAATGATGTCATTATTGAGGAGCGGGTTAGCTCTGGAAGCAAGTTTGGCCTGTCTTGCTTGCTCTTGCCCTGTCTTCCCCGTCTGCCTTCTGCCATGGGGTGATGCCGCACAGAGGCCCTTACCGGATTCCAGAGCCATGCTCTTGGACTTCCCAGGCCCCAGAGACAGGAGCCACATAAATCTCTGCTCTTTGTAAATAGCCTGGTCTCGGGCTTTCTGTTATTCCAGTAGAAAGTGAACTAATGCAAACATACACAGTCACACATGAATATTGTGTGTATTGTAAAGTTTGCATTCAAATGTAGAGACCACGTGGAGGATGGGGAATTAGATGGTCTTTGAAGGCAGACAAATTGAGATGTAATGTCCTGACTTCATTCCTTTCTAGCTATTTGACTTTAGGCAAAAACACTCAGGTTTTCTGACCCTCAGTGTTCTCATTAATGAAATGGCAATAAGGAATCCCATTCTTACAAGTGGTTGCAAGTTTTACTCTCTCGGGAGTCTTCTTTTTTTTTTTTTTCACAAATAAAATGTGAGACCTGTATATTAACCCAGAAGCCTCGAACTCACATTTAAACAACATATTTGAGAAGTTAGGCTGTTGGGAACATTGTATGAAGTTATAGAGCTAATTTGGATAGGCTTAGGAGAGAGAGAGAGATTGTTTTTATTTAAACAGAGAGATTGGAATTATCTAAAAAGAGATGCCAATAACTCTGGTTTTCTTTTTTTATATTTTTTATTGGTGCATTGTAATCATACATCTTTGTGAGGTACAAGCTGGTAGAGGCATACATGCACACAGCACTCATTTAACCCTTCCCCAATTCCAACCTCATTCCCTCCCCACTCCCTCCTTATCATGTTCAGTTTAGTGATTGATTTTGATATGTTTGTGAATGTACATCATGTGCATTAGGGTGTTTCCCTCCTCCATCACCTTCAGTTAGGTCACCTTCTTTTCTTATCTAAGGTTTCTCCTTCTTTGTCTAGAGTCCCTCCTGTGACCCACTTTCTCCCGAGCTTCCACATATTAGGGAGAGCATACGATTTTATACTTTTTGTGATTGACTAATCACACTTATTATAATATCTATGGTTTTCTTGCTTGTTATCAGCAACTACATGATGACACGATAGCAATTTGTAAACAGTCCCAGCCAGGCTGGTAAACCTCAGTGTCTAGAGTACTAGATACAAAGCCAAGTACTCAAAACATTAGCAAAAGCCTTGGGTATCACCAAGACCTATCACAGAGTTCAAGTACCTCACCCGAAGGGAAACCCATGGCATTTTACAAGTGAATTTAAAGTGCTAAATGACCTGATTTATGAACTTAAAAAGCATGCATGAAAGGCAGCACAATGAAAGGAGAGATGAAAACATCTAGAGATAGCTAATCTTGATGCAATAAAAGGTAAGTGCTTCCAGCCTGAGAATGAAGAAAATAAAAGTATAACCTGGAGGAAAGACACCTCAAATCCTGACATTTGAGGGCAATTGGATGGTTCAGTCCTACCTGCTTGATTAGACCTGGGTGCCTCTTTGTATAATAGCACAGTACAATCACAGATGCTGAGAACACTGTCCCCCAGTGTAAACATTGGGTGACACATTTTGGACACAGGTACAGTTATAAAGGCTATGCTTCATTTATTTGGTAGTTCATCTTAATGAAATACTTTCTTCTTCTGAAAATACTGAATTTGTAATGGGTTTTGATTTATAGAAATAATGCATTCAGGAAAATGTCACAGATTCTTAAATAACATATTTAAGCCTTCTGATTCATCCATTCATCCCTTTTAGTAACAATGAAATGTTTATGAGTTTATTCCATGTGCCAGACAGTGGTCAGAATGCATCATCAAGGGGTCTAATATTTCTGTTTTTAACAATCCTTCTCCTTGTAGAAAAGGAAGATATCAGTGCAGCTACAATTTATGCAAGGCTCTGCAGTACTTTTGTGTGCTTTGGGACAACAACTCAGAGCAAGCTGAGAGAGCACAAATTAGCTAACAAATCCCATTATCCCTTACCCTCTCTTTCATAATTGATGCAACAAATGAGAAAATGTAAATGTAGCATATTGTAAATCTGGGGCTTGTAAGAAATACACAATGAGATGCGAGAAATGTTTACCCAATGAAAGGCTATGTAAATGTGCATTTTCTAAGAGGGTATCATCAAAGGTAAATGATGAATAACTTTTTAATAAAAGTATATGGAAATGCTAATCCTTTCAGCAATATTCAACTGTTCTGTTTCAAATGTTGGTAATGGTGTACTGGATAGGTTACGTAGCAGTTGTTTTGTGTGTGTACCCTAGTCATGTACTCAATGGTATTCTGAATAGGTACTGCAGTCACCTTTACAAAAATGTTGAAACTATCATTCAAACAATGTAAGTAGTTTTCCTAAGTCATCCACTGACAGAGTTGGCATTTAAATATTTTGTGTCATTGCAAGGCCCATGCCCTTTTACAATTATCTAACTCTTTATCATTGAACTCCAATTCTTTGTCTTAAAAAAAATCAAAGATTAATATTTATTGAGTGTTCTACAAATGCTGCCAATACAATTTGGCCTCAGTGCACAACAACAAAATTCATTATCTTAAAAACTAAATCATTTATTTACCCCTCCCCCTAATAGCCTTCATTCCCAAAGAAACTTTGAAAATTAGAGAAATGAAAAGACCTAATATCTGCATGTTATCTGTAAATTATTATTCTTGGATATGTAAAAATATCTCTTTTTAAATCCAATATTACAACACTTCCAAATACTAACTTTCTCGTTAAGATATGTGAAGACTAAAAAAACAACAATAAATTTCATTTCATTAAGATTAAAACAATTTTTCTTTAATGTGAAAAGACATATTCAGATGTGAGATGATAATGCACCTATAAAAGCACATTAAAAAAAAAAGAAAAGACATATTCACAATTCTCTGGAATCAGTTGCTGAGAGTTAATTAGGTTATGA
Source organism: Graphiurus murinus (assembly GCA_004027655.1). Classification (NCBI taxonomy): domain Eukaryota; kingdom Metazoa; phylum Chordata; class Mammalia; order Rodentia; family Gliridae; genus Graphiurus; species Graphiurus murinus. Next base: position 53,345 of record PVLC010000236.1, on the reverse strand, counting down.
ACTTTGAGCCAGTACAATTATGCCTCTTTTTTTTTTCCTTCCAAACTTTGGTTACATTTGAGTTAAAATTGCTTATTTTTCCTCTCAAAATTTACCTACTTAAAAGCCATTGCTGAATTGCTCCTCCAGAGGGCAGTATGATTGTGTCAGTGGACATCCACAGAGTAGGACTTTGCAGAAAACAGGACTGAGGAAATCAAATGCTTTTAAATGACGTAAGAGTTAATACCTCATCTATTTCTAAATTTCTTTTCTTGTCATTTTTCAATGAAAAAAACACATTCAGATCTCGTAAGGGGAGCCTACAAACCTGAAAAGAGGCATTTTGTCAGGATAGTAATAAAGGGAAACTAAAAGCGCGGTGGGGGGTGGGGGGAAAAGTTTGAAAGGAAATGCATTATTTTAAATAATGTTAGATGCCCACTCTCCAGGAAGCCTTTGCAGTTGACTCTCAGGCTCTAAGTCAATACCCCTCTTCTCATCTAATTTTATTCCTCATACTAAATTACTATTATCATTTACTTATCTCTCTCACAAAGTACACAATACACTTCATATGAGTAGCTATCAGTTTTATATGCCCTTGGCCTATTAAAGTCTTCAGTGTATGTGGCTTCACAAATTATTTATAATTTGTGAAGGAAGTAAAAAGTTAACAAATGCATGAATATAATTATATGCATACATATGATCTTGAGCAATTATAAGACATCTAGATAGAATTTCAGGCATAAGGAACTGGAATTTCTGTGTAAAATGCATTAAAATATTTTCTAATGCATCACTTAGTTGGCAGGGAAGTAAGAGTGATTCCAGAACATCAAATGAAGATTCTCAATCTAGACAGAAAAGGGGCAGCAGAACCCATTTTTCTCCTATTAGCACCTGCTGATTCCTGGTGGTCCAGAACTTGAACTTAAATAAACCTTGCCCCAGTGAGAGAAAATACCTCATCATGTACTAGAATTTCAGATCAGAGACTCTTGTATAAAGCTAAGATGCCTCAAGTAGAAAAGAGGGGGAAAGCACCAAATAAGTAGTGATGCTACTTGTTTTTGACTCTATGGAAGAGAAATTAAAAATAAAATACATGTTCCTTCTGTGAAAGTCATCATAGGTTAATAGTTCAAAGTTAATCCAGGTGACTTACAAAAGTATACCAATTCCTTTCTGGAAGACTGCATTTTAACCCAAGTGTAGAAAGTAAACAAAAATAAAATAACAGTGCCCAAAGAACTTGATCTCACAATTAAAAAAGAAATACACATGCAATGGAATTTTACTCAGCCATAATGAAGAACAAAATTTTCAGGGAAATGGATGGAACTTGAAAATATTAGGCTAAAATATTAAGCAAGACCTAGCCAATCTCAGAAAGTAAATAGTTGTAATGTTTTCTATTATATGTAGAAGCTAGATAGAAATTGGGAAACAAAAGAGACCTCAGATAGAGGAGCAGAGAGTCCAGTGGAGCAATGGAGGGGGTTTAAGGGAAGGAGGAGAGGAGATAGAACCATAAAAAAGCAACAATTTCTTTCTTTCTTTTTTTATTTTATTTTTTTGCGGTACTGGGGATTGAACTCAGGAACATTCTACCTCCGAGCTATACACCCAGACCTATTTTTTATTATTTATTTTGAAACAGAGTCTCACTAAGTTGCGGAGTGCCTCACTAAGTAGCTGAGACTGGCCTTGAACCCGGATCCTCCTGTCTCAGCCTCCCAAATGCTGGGATTACAAGCTTGTGCCACCACGCCCGGCTAAAAAGCAACAATTGAAATAATGCTATGTATGTAGAATGGGGAAAGGCAGGAAGGGGATGGGATCTAGATGGGAATGCACCAACTGTTGTATGCATGTATATTTCTATTATTTACACCTCAATATGATGTATAATTAAAATGCACCAATAAAAGCATTAAAAATCTATCTCACTAAAATTGTGGGTACTTAAACTAAATTAAACAGATCATAAAAGTAGTAAATTTAATCTTAAAAAATCAAAGGCATTCAAAGTATGATATAGAAATAAGAGACTGTAAAAAATAATTCGTATACACTGTTGGTGGGACTTTAAACTAGTACAGCCGCTATGGAGATCAGTGTGGAGATTTCTCAGAAGACTGAGGAGAGAATCACCATATGACCCATATATATCACTCTTGGGTACCTTTCCAAAGGAATTGAAGTCAGAATATTATAGCAATACATGCATAGCTCTGTTTCTAGGAACACAATTCACAATAACCAAATTATGGAACCAGCCTAGAGGTCCATCAACAGATGAATGGATCACAAAAGTACTGAGATTACAGGTGTGTAACCCTGCACTCAACTTGACATGTTTTCAGTACTGAGTCTTCCTTAACTTATGGTGAATTTCTTCATTATCTGGGTTTCTTTAATATCATACTATAAAGTTTTATAGTTTGCCTCACAAAGTAGTTAGTCAGATTTCTGTCACTGTGACAAAATACCTGAGATAATCAACTAGAAAGGAGAAAAGATTTACTTAGGTTCATGGTTTCAGTCCACAGTCAGTTGCTTTTGGGATTTTGCTCACCTATAAAGAAGAACAGAATCATGTCATTTGCAAGAAAATGGACGAGACTAGAGAATAGTATGCTAAGTGAAGTCAGCCAGTGTCAGAAAGCAAACTGTTGTGTGTTTTATGTTTTCTCTCATATGTGGAATCTAGAGGAAACTGGGTGACAAAAGGGACTCAAATAAAGGAGGAGAAACTCCAATGGAATGATTGAGGGGGGGTTAGGGAGAGAGATGGAGAAATGTTCAGAGGTGAAATAACCAAATCAGGGCTATAGTCTTACCAGTAGATAGGTCCACTGATGGATTAACAATTGGAGTAGATTGACTTGTTGGTGACTGTATGCAGGTGGGGCATAGCTGGAAGAGTCAGGGTGCCAGGGGTGTGGCCTATGGGATTACATCTGTCCCTGGACCCTTCCCTTCTTTCTTTCTTGGCCTCCCAGCTGCCATGGGCTGAACAGCTGTCCTATGCCATGTCCTAATTCCATTATGTTTCTGCCTTGGAGACAGCTAATGATAGAAACCATTAGTCAATAAACCCCTTTAAGTTGTGTGTGTCAGAGATTTCGTTAACAGCTGCAAAAACAAATCAAAACAAAAAACTCACTAGTACATCTTCCAAAATGCCTATTAGATAGAGGAACTAAAAGTATTTACAATCTTAATTTTACTAAAGAGTAACAAATATATCACTCTTATTGTTTGATGAAAGTCAGAGTCCCAGAATATAGGCTGTTCATGGGATTTCAGTGACTCAAAGTAGCTGTTAGAATCATTTCTTCACAAGCTTTCAGGTGTACATGCCCATAAATAACAAATAATTGCAAGTCAAAACTCAGGGGCCAGGAAAATTTGAGTTGAATACCAGCTCAGCTACTTATTATCTGTATAACCCTAGCAATTTATTTGACCTTTGGAGATTCAGTCTCCTCTTGTGAAAATAGGGATAATTAGTAGAGATAACTTGGTAACTCTGCTAATGATCTATGAGTAGGGGTAAATGAGAATATGAGTAGGAATAAATTAAAATATAACATAAACATGGCATCAAACACCAAAAACCACCCAATATTTGATTTTTTTTTTTAGGCACAAAGTTTTACAGGTTAGAAAAGAAAACTCTTTAATTTCTATATATTATTCTTTCCTTCAAAGATGTAGTAGAGGTATTATTCTTTTTCAGCTAGTATGTTTGTTTACTTATTTATTTTTTGAATGGATAGTATAAAACTATTTTAAAAAGAGAAAAGCCTCTATTTAATACTTTCCATATTTTCCTTAAAGATTTATAAGTGCAAATATATATTCTTATTCGTTTTTCTTTTTATATTATAAATTTTAAATTATTGCATCCTGCATCCTACTTCCTTTTTTCACTTAATTTATTTTGTAGATAATTATTATGCTTTGTCAAATAACTTTACAACAACTAAGATGATCAAGGCACATCTAAGACATGATTAATTTAATAGATTCCTTAATTTTGAATCATCCTTGCATTCTTATTATAAATCTCACTGTTCCAAAATGTATATTTTCAACATCCTGCTGGATTCTGTTTCCTCACATTACAACTTTAAAGATTTTTCATTGAGGCATAGTGATAATGGTCTGTAGTTTATTGTGAGGTCTGACTTTATCACATTTGGAATTAATGTTATACTGATTTTGCAAGACACTTTTGGAAGTTTTTCCTCTCTTAACTATTATTTGAAGCAATCTAAATCCTTCTGAAATTTATTTGCTTTTGAATGTTTGGTAAAATTTCCATGTGAAATCCTCTGAACCTTGTGATTTTAGTGGAGTACTTTTGACAAATTGATCTTTTATAGGAATCAGTCTATTTAAGTCTCCAAATGCTTTAAGATGCTTATTTTTCTGTAAATTCAAAACTTTCTATAAAATAATCTCATTATAATTATCTTCACATTTATATTGCACAAAATTATGTAATTTCTTATGGTTCTTTAAAAATTGCATCATAATTCCATTTTTGAGGTCAGAAAACAGAGGCTAATACAGTATTTGATTCCCATTTGCAGTTAGGAGACAGAACCTGTCTTCCAAACTAGGCCTTCTGAATCGTTTTTTCCACCCATTCCCCTAAACCTCTTGACATGCCCACCAGGCTTCCTGGTAGTCCATCTTCAAAGGATACTGAAGGTGAAGAAGTTGGGAGCTGATAGAATCCTCTTAAAATAATGCCACTTTTGCCATGACAGCACTATAAGTTCTGTCAGATTTCCTCCCTGAAAATATCTTCTGACCATGATTTACTGAAATAAACAGTCTAAATGTAGCTAAGGGGACACAAGTAAAAATGACATTCTGTCATATATTGGGCTAAAGGAATTGATTTTCTTCTTTAAAATAAGAACATTAAATTAGATTCTCGCTCTGTTGCAATCTTTGCAAATGTATGTCTAGAAGCAGAGAGTACAACTCAATACACCAATTATAAATTTACTTAAGTGAAAGTATCCTGCAGAAATGCTGATTCACATTACTCCTTGCTCAAAGTAAGGGTTTATTGTAATCAAACATAATTAAAAATAATAAACATAGGCAATATATTATTTAGAGGGGATAGCCTTGGACATAGAAAATTCATGGCATGGATTTTGACATTATCAATTCATTTCAGTTTTTAGACTGACATAAGAAATTGATTCCAGATAGAAAAACATAATTGAATGTATCTTGTAAGTGGAATGAAATGAGCAATTCTGCTGTACTCTTAGTGCCAGGTGGTTTGAAGGTTTGTATCCAAGAGCAGCGAACATAGGATGCAGTAAGTTCTCTTATGCACCTGCATTTGAGAAAGGACTGGACATCATTTGCCTTAGACTAAACTCCTTAGACGGAGGACAAGGACCCCACAGGGAGTCTAGTTTATCTGTCCTTTGCTCTCTTCAACTTCTCTGCAGTCTATTTTCTGCTTTTTTACTGAATTGCCCTCTTCTAACTGGCATTTCAGTTCCATACACATATTAAATTTGTACCTACCCAAGGGCTTTTGTCTTTGCTGTTTTTTTTTTTCTCTCTGGGTTAATCTTGTCAAAGATCTATCTCTATATGACGTTCTGTCATAATTCGAATCTCAGCTCAAATGACACCCTCTCATAGATACCTTCCCTGACTACATCTGTTATGGTCTTGAATAAAAGATAAGTGGCAATGATCTACCATGGGCCTTACAATTCTAGGAGAATATATGTGTGTGTGTGTGTGTGTGTGTGTGTGTGTATTTTTTTTTGTGGTAATAGGGATTGAACCCAGAGGCATTCTATCTTTGAGTTACATGGCTACACCTCAATTTTTATTTCTTATTTGGAAATAGTATCTTGTTAGGTTGACAAGGATCTCATTACTTGCTGAGGTTGACCACCTGTGATCCTCCTGTCTCAGCCTCTCAAGTACTGGGATTACAGGCATGTGCCACCATGTCAGCCTGGCTCTGGGGGAATATTTAAGTAAAGTTTTGAATACATGGTAAAGGATATAGAAATAGAGTTTTATACAGGACAAAGGATATGGAAATATTTGATTTTGTAATGTAATGTGTTTGAAATGAGAACAATATCCAATTGAAAAGAATCTATTCCAGGCTTAAAAAAAAAAAGCATTGGATTTTATAAAATTAATTCCACAAAAAAACTTACTATTTGAAAGCATAAATCCAAAAGTCTTATGTAATGGCACAAAATATGTTAAAATGAAAGTCCTTTTAATATTTTATCACTTTTATTACAAATATTTTTAAATCGATAGTAAGTTACATTGTTCATTTATTTTAAAAGTCTTGCATTGGAAATGCACTTAAATTAGCTACAGAGATTTTGATGAAGACTTTGAAAGGCATTTTATTCTCCCAAATCTGATCCAACCAGGCAAAAGATAGTATTGTATCTATATGCAGTATTAGAATGTCTACTGGAATATGAGATATACTACAAAGGCTATGCTTCTTTGTCAATTAATAATTCTAGCACCCTAACATTTATTATTGGCTGCCAGAGTATGATGTACTTACCATTTATAATATTATGCTAGACTTGTACTAGAAGTAAGAAACTCATACATGAAAGTACTAGTGGCTTAGCATCATTTAAATATATAGATACTAAAAGACATTAGAGTATCAGGTCAAAGGATTCAACTGTGTGAGGAAATAAATTCCTGGGGCTGAAAGAGGAAGTAGCAGGGATTAGATTTCTCAGAAAAAAAAATTCACAGGATTGTTAGGAATTAAGTAAGGATATCGAAGGAAGATGAGATATGGATACAGCAAAAAAGGAGGAAACTTCCAACATTTTTTAGGATTTTCACTTTACATGTCTGTTTATCTCCATAAAGTTACATATTAACATTAATATTTTCCAATAATAATTTTGAGTATGCTTTATGTCATACGTTGTTTAAATATTTTATGTCTGTATTGATTATGCATCATGTGTAGAGAAAGACACAAGAACTCATCTACGTGTTTGACTTTGCTTCTAGTTGTTAGAAACAACAAATTGCTAGATTTGTGAAGCAGCACAAAATTTAGTGCATCCAAATCGTAATTTAATCTCTTATGCATCTCGGCGGGCTCGAATCTGAGTTCTTTCCTCTGGAACAAAGCTTTGGTAGCACCTAATGTCCTTTTAACCAGAGGCTATTATTTTAATGACTCCGTTTGGCACCAAATTCCTATTCTTGTTCTTGGCAAAAGTCTACTAACCTGGAAATATGGGTTCATATATATATATATGTGTGTGTGTGTGTGTGTGTGTGTGTGTGTGTGTGTGTGTGTGAAATAGCAAAAGCAAAGTGTCAGTTAATGTTAGAAATAAAATACTAACTTGTATGTTTTCAGTTTTAATCACACAGCTTAATGACTGCAATTTATTAATAATTTTATAAGATTAAGGTTGAAGAGATTACTTAAATACCAGTACAAACCAGAAGTGAAGATTGTGGGTCTCCAAACAGAAATGAAAAATCTTTTGACATTGTTACATTTTAGTTCTGACACTTTTTTATGTTTTTCTAGTTGATAATGCCATCAAGAAATACATTTAATTCTATAATAGTTTCTTGTGTTCTACTTTAAATTGCCTGATTGTATTTAAGTAGATTTTTTGTCCTAATACTACATAGAGATTATATCTCTATTCCCCTATCTCACTTCTTTAAGCATGTGTTAATATACTCTATAATTTTAGATCAAGAGAAACTGCTTAGACTGAAAATAAGTGTATTAAAAAAAAGTGACAGAGCACAGGCCCTGGGTTTGATCCCCAGCACTGCAAATGAACAACCTAAACCATATTTTAAACCAGCTTCACTTACAGAAAAGACTGCTTCTTAGCTGTACAAAAATGAGATACAGATGGAAACCTGTTTTGCTGTGTGCATTCCTTTATTATGACAGCATATAATTTAGGATGTATTTAATCTCACAAAATTCCCAAATGGACAGATATGTATGAGAAACTTTTACCTGAAAAATGAGAGTATCTTGATACTATCTCTGACAACCTGCAAACTTAAAAATTTTCAGTTGATCAAGTAAAATATTTTTTCTGTTATCCATGATCCTAACTAGAATATAACAATTTTTGCATAATTATCATGTATTATGTCTAATGTATTAGGTATAATAATATGCATCTTTTTTCTTTTAAATAATATGCATCTAATTCATCAGCCAAACTTAAATCTTTTCCTGACTGAAACCTAAGATGCAGTGTTATTGCTATCATCCATTTTTATTCATATTGTAAAAATGCTAATGTTCATTCTTACATGTTTATTTTTATTAATCATTTAATTTAATCATCTACCTTAAATGCACAATATAATGCAAAGGAATTCAACTAGTTAAGTTACTTAATTAGTTCAAGTCAACCACTTTTATTGAGTATGTGTCATACACCCTGTACTGGGCTAGTGTAAGAGACACATAAACATGTTGTTTTTATGCTCAACTTATTCATGGTCTGGTGGAGGACACTGAAACAATGAACTCACTGCCATCCTATGGTAAGTGTTATGTTAAATGTGTGCACAGGAATAGGGACTGGGGATCAGAGGAGTGATAGTCTGAATGGAGGCTTAAAGAATGACAAAGACCAGGTCAATTTGCCTGGCATGTATAAAGGAAGGGAACACACAGTCCAGAATGAGGGAGCAATCTGTGTCTTAAAGAATAATTGTAAGAAACATACGACCTTTCATTTTTTGTGATGGACTGATCTCACTTAGCATAACATTCTCTAGTTCCATCCATTTTCCAGAAAATGACTTAAGTTTGTATTTCTTTATGGCTGAGTAGAATTCCGTTGTGTGTATATCTTGTAATTTCATAATCCATTCATCTGTCAGTTGGGGAAGACAAGGGAGAACTGCTCTGAGGCTGTTTCAGTAACTACAGCATTAGCAATGCAGTGTATATAAGAATAGAAAGGGTGGGACTGAAACCTGGGACTTCGGAGAAGAGAAGTAGTCATCTGACTTCATGGGTAGCTGAATTAAGGATGAGGAAGAGTGGAATGTCAGTGCAAGGCTTCACTGTCTGGTGACTACAATGTCTTTTCATAGGAAACAAAAAACAAAGCCAATGGGAAGTAAGGAGGAGCGGTCCATTCCTCACTTCCTTGACCACTTGTGTTCATTCTGTACATCTGAGCACTTGGACCAGGATCCCATCCCTACATGGTAACTTCCCATTTGGGAAACTCATGTGTTTTCTGAAAATTAATGTATAAAGGTGATCTTAAATGCCAGTACCTTCGTTCTTTCAACTAATGTCATGAGTCTGTGTGACCATCAATCAAGGAGGATTGAATACACCAAGAAGTGACAGTAGAAGTGATGGGGCCCAGCCAGTGGCAGGAGGCCAACACTATGGGATGCCTACTTCAAACCTAAAGACTCTCTGCCGCCTCTGTGGACAGGCTGGTAAGAGAATGAAAACAGATGGATTTTATAAGCATTAGTTTTCTTTTAATAATTATTTCTAATTGGTAATGGATATTTGGATCTTAGCCTGTTTTTCACAAAGATAAACTAAGAACACATTGCATAATTTAGCAGAAAAATATTTGGGGTTACTTTTACAGTCAACATAGGTCCAAAGAACATCATTCAGGAGAAAAAAATCTGAATTAGACATTTTTTGCTGCATAACATCAACAAATAAACTTAATTTTTTAAAGTTAACTGTAAAATAGAAAGAATGTGTAAATGTAGCTCCTACTGTACACCAGGTATTTTAATGTACACTATCTCATTTGTTTTTTTCAACTCTATAAATCTTATGCATTATTGACTATTTATTTCATAGTGGTTAAATAAGTTACAGGAAGTAACACAAACTTTAATTTCCAAAGTCAAGGTTCCAACCCAATCCTATGTGATTTGTATACTTTCCATTTCAATGCATTATTTCTCAATCTTGCACTTGAGAAAATCAAATCAAATACTTTAAAAAGTACAAAGAATGATTCAAATGTGATAGGGAATATTACAAACATTTTCTACTTGGCTCAGAAACACTTGCTTTCTTTATACTAGCTGATTTCCTTCTTAATTATTCTTCTAACTTAACCCTATTATTTAAATTGTACTGAAACTTGCAGATACTAAAGAGTTAAAGGAAAATGGTTTAAAATAAGAAAGTCACTGAGCATGCTGTAAATTTATGATATTATACAATGGCATGGATCACAGAAAAGTCATAAACCCAGGAAAAGTAGAATAATTTTTGAAGTAGAGAGGACAAAGATGAAACCTGCCCATTATCAGGCAGAAAACAATATTTTCATTATTGAATATGTATCCACTTTTATACACAAATTAAGACAAATATAATGTTGGGATAATTTCCCTGGGACAATAGTAATTATTTTAAAACTGCACCAAATTGCATACTCCATTAACAATCCCACTGAACCTTTCTCAGCAGCCTAGCAGTAACTCAGCAAGCTACTTAGCCACTAAAATTATTCCAAGGTCAAAGAATCTGAATCACCAGGTGCTAAGGTTGTTTCAGGAAATAACTCTGAGTCCAATTACCTTTAGGACATGAGGCACTTGTGTGTATTTGTTCTAAATTTACAAGTCAATTTGCTTATATTTGACTTTTGTTCATTGGATAAAGTACTTTTACTCAGACTGAGAGAGTATGGTATATCATCATTTGGGATATTAATACCACAATATATCAAAGAAGAAACAGGAAAGAAAGAAGGTGGAAAAAAGAAAAGAAGAGAAGAAGGAGGGAGGGAAGAAGGGAGAAAGGGAGTGAGGGAGAAAGGAAGAGAAGGAGAAAAGAAAGGGAGTGGAGAAGGGAAGGAAGAAGGGAAAGAGGGAAGGAGGGGAAGAGAAAAGGAGGTAAAAAGGGAAATAATTGGAATTTGATGCTTTTGAAGGAGAACTTTGACCTCCTTGAAAACTATTTTAAACTAGTAGTTATTCTCTCCACTTAGAGCTGGATCTAATTGTATTATAATCATGTTTCAAAGACTACTGAAAGAAGCTCAAAATTTGAAGTGGGCCTCAGGCTAATCATGGTAAAATTATCAGTCATATGAGGACAAATAATAGCATTCCAGATTGTTCAATCAAAAGTAATCAGCCAGAACCAAACGGCATTCATAAATATGTTCACAAAATGTGAACCTGAACTGATAACTGATTCAAAATTTTATTGTGTTCTTTTCAGACATATTATTTGGCAATTTTTTCCTTTTGGTACTGGGGATTGAACCCATGGGCATTCTACCTCTAAGCTACATTCCAAGCTACACTCCCAGCCCTATTTTATTTTACTTTTTAAAATTTTATTTTGAAACAGGATCTCTCTAAGTTGCTGAAAGTCTCACTAAGTTACTGACTGAAGCTGTCCTAGAACACACTGTGATCCTTCTGTCTCAGCCTCCCAAGTACTGGGATTACAGGATGTGCCACCATGCCTGACTAATTGACATTTTCTTGATCAGAATTTTATAGTATCAACTCATTCATTCATTTTACTCATGACATATTGATAGAATTCTGAGTACACAGAATAAATTTTATTACAAATTTTACTATATCCTTTGAGACTCATGTGATATTGTAGAAAGTACATGAACTAGTTAGTGTGAAATAACTATTTTAACTCTGTCTTTATGATGCAACTTTAAATGAATGAGCCTGGATATGATCAATAATTTTCCAACTATGTTCTAGGACTGGTTGAATACATTTCACCTAATTTTCAGACATGCCTAAAACTATTATCAGTAATTCTCCATATCTAATATATATTCACTCAAAAGGGCTCATTGCCTTTATTATCTTCATAAAAAAGTCAAAGGTTGTATGTTTTCTCTCATAAGTGGAAGCTAGAAAGAAAATACGGAACATAAGGGACTTCAGATATGCTGGGCTCCATACCAGCAGGGCATAGGATGACACAATGAAAGAATGCTCTTGAGACTTTTTTCCTGGTCTAGAAGAGGTGAGAGGGGAGAAAGCAAGAGAGCCAAACTCCCTGAGCAAAACTCAGTTCTTCCTTTCATTACAGGTTTACAGAATTAAGATTGGGTCATTAAATCATTGATTATCTCTGGCTAAGGAGTAGAGCATCATGTTAGGAATGCTTTAGAAGACAAGTTGTTATCTGGCAGTTTTGCAATAGTGGCAGAGGTTTCTGTCTTCAGCTCCTTTTTGGGGGTTGCCTTCCTTCCTTAAGCAAAGGAGGCAAGAAGTTCAGTATAATAGAAAGAAATAGCTTAGATAGTGAAGGGACACCGAGGTCACTTGTCTTCAGTTCAACCCTCAAGAAAGTCAGTCTTCTGCCAAAGCAAGCAAGAAGTTATAAATCTTTAAACCAAAAATTTTTAAGACTTAGAACAGTTTCCCACTCAGATAAATGAGAAGAGAGACCAGTAGAATAGTAGAACAGAATGAGGGGGTAGGAGTTGGCAGGGAATAGGAGTATTGAAGAAAGAAACAGCTCAAATAATGCTATGTGCACGTATGAAGGTATTGCTGCCAATCTCACTAACATGTACCAGGAGTGAGGAGGGGGGAGCAGCTAGGATGGGGAAAAATACACCAAGTGATGTGTGCGTGTATGTTTGTATCTCACTTTGAATCTCACTATGATGTATAATTATACTGTACTAATAAAAGTTTTAAGAAGTATGCGTTAAAATATTGAATTATTGAATGTGTATTTAAGAAGTATCACCTGCAACTATTTTAGTTTAGGAATTATCACTATATTTCACTTGAACATTTCTTTACCTGCTAAAAATCTTTGACACTGGCCTCTACGATACCTTGAGGTGGTCACAGCACTGTGGGAGGATTCCCTCCCCTCACTCCTACTCCATCGTGTGCTCCTTAGCCACGAAGTCCTGAAACTGATTTCTGAAAGTGCTTTATGGCCACAGAAGTGATATTTCTTTGTTGTTGTTTTTTTAACTTGATCAAAGTCACATTGGGGCATATTAATTATACAGAACAGTAGAGTTCATTGTGGCATATTCTTATACATGTAAAAATGTAGCTGAGCATGGTGGTACACATTATAATGGCCCAGAATTCAATTCCCAGTACAAAAAAAAAAGTAAACAAACCTAATTTTATCAACTTCACTCCTCAGTACCTCTCCTACCCTCTCTGCCTCCCTCTCCCTTACCCCCTTCTTCTTCCCTAATGTTCTCCCTTCCTAAATTATACTTTCTGAGCAGGACTTTCCCTTCTTCTCTCTTTGATCTCTTTGCATTGTTTTGGTATCTTTGGTCACAAGTGACAAAAATCTTTCATTTCAGCATGAAAGAAAACTTTGGAATGATGCTAGAGAATGTAACTGAATGATCAAGTTTCTGTAAGGACAGTAAGGCAGGTGGGCCTCAGGAGTAACCAGATCCAGGTACAGATTGCCACCAGGGAGCCCCTCCTAATTAAAACCACTCAGTACATGTTTATCCCACGACTGAATGAGCCCAGCACCGCTGCCTCTGCCCTGTGGCCTCATTTGATTCTTTCACCCCTGTGCAGCTTTCTCACTATTGAAAAGGTGATTACCAGTGTCTCTTGGACACTATTATTTTGCTCCTACTTCCCTTGTCCTTACTGATCTTTGTACAGCTACAGAAAGAAGCCAAAGTTGATCTGATTGCCCACTTTTATGTATCAGATCATTGTTTGCCTGAATATTAAATGATCTATCCAAATTGGAGCTTAGGGCTTCTGATGCCTGGTCAAACTTCCTTTCCAGAACTTCTCTGTACTTGGTGCAATAAATTTAGATTGAAGATTGTGCAACTCACAATCGCCCCGCTTTTATTGATACTTCGAGGAGCTACCTGTAGTCTACTTGGGAGATAGAGAGGACCCAGGACAGGATAATGCTTTCCTACTCTCAGGTCTTCAGTTGATTGAATTAGCAGGAGTAGTTTTGGGGGGCTGGACAGAGAATTTCAACACAGGAGCAAGACAATTTACATCAGATGATATCAGTTCATGTGTCCTATCATCCACAACCATCCACATCTAAATTGCATTCCAGCCAGGTGTGGTGGTACACACCTATAATCCCAGACAGGAGGATTGCAGGTTTTGAGGACAGCCTCAGCAACTTAGCAAGGCCCTCAGCAACTTAGTGAGACCCTGTTTCAAAAACAAAAAATAAAGAGGGCTGGGGGTTATATCTCAGGAGTAGAATGCCCTTGGTTCAATCCCCAGTACCCACTCCCCCCCAAAAAAAATTGTGCCGTACTTGACTTGGTGAGTCCTGGGGCTAGCCACCTGATGAGTGGTTTTAATTGCATTTCTTCAGGTTTATAGTTTGTCATACAGTTAGATTTGTACACGGTATCTTCCTTTGTACACATTCCCTTAAGTCTGGAGGAGAAGAGACTTGATTATGGATGAGGACAGGCACTAGTTCTTTGATAGATGGAAAACTGCATGGGTTGAGAATTCATGGCTACTAGTCAGATGATGGGAAGCAGTTATATCTGAGCGAGATGAGGGTCTGAAGAGGAATGGGATGGTAGGAGAGGACTTCACTCAGACCTGGAAAATCATGACCTCTGACCCTCACCCTGTGTGGAAACAGATGACCTTGGAAAGCATACCCCTCACTATCAGGGAAGTTTTCCTACTCAGGTTGGTCAATCTTTTGGATCAACCCAACTCCAGTTTCCTCTCAGGTCTTAGAATTGTGTATATCATAGACTTAACCTCCTAAGAGGCATTAGCAGGACTTTCTTTGCTCATATAATGCTTCCTCTGTAGAAGGACTCCAAAGGTCCAGCCTGGGCCTGGACCTTAGTCCTGAGCCAACCACTCTGTGCAGAGATGAGATGGTATGTTTGGCTTCATTTGGATCAAATGCTCACATTTTGTGTTATCTGTAGCAGCAATGGAGTCAGGGTTAAATAACCTGATGCTATGTCCATGCCTCCTTCATCAAGCTCATCAGGGTCAAGATGGTGTTTCATGCCAGTTCCCTAAGCATAATGCCAGGCACATAGTAGGTGCCACATAAAATGTTATGACTTGATTAATGAGTTGTACATTTTTTCATTTCAGTTAATATTCCAGCAATTATAAGAGCTCATTATGCAATTACACATTAATTTCAAAGACAATAGACCACATAATAATTTAAGTTTGTACCCAAGTTAAGGCTGCTCTCCAAGGAATATGCAGCAAAGCCTGACTTATGAAGGCATGCTCCCTGGTCCTGCAATTTTAATTGCATTCTCCCGAGGTCCCCGCTTGACATCCAATTTGATTTGAACATTGAAGCTTCCCTAAGGCAAGCAGTGCTAATGAATTTAAAAATCTATCCACCTGGTCTAGTTAGTGAAACTGTTTTTTCTTTTGTTTTAACAAAGACAACTTTTCCAGAAAATGCCTTACTCTCCTTGTAGTTTATTTGCTGTTTCATATGTTTTACATAGTAATTCTGGGAAATATTTATTGATTATTTTTAATAATGATAAGTGTGTTTATGAATGTTGTAAATTGTCACTTTAACACATGCATTTCTGTTGCTTTTTCCTTATGTTCTTACCCTGCTCTTTAAAAGCTAAGATGTTTGTGGGTAACAGAATAGTGAGGATAGGAGAAGAAAATTCAATCCAAACCACAGTCATCAAATGAAACTCAGATCTAGAAGCCTGGGGACCTCTCAAGGTCCAGTGGGAGGAGAAGCCAAAAGGGCTGAATTTGAAGTATTCTATCCTTCACTTCCTCAATCCATAGAGTCGTTCCCCTAATACAATGTATGTATCATTTTGAGGAACAGCCCTTCCTTTTTGTTTGGTGTTATTTGCCAGCATCACAGATGAAAATCAGGTGGTCCTATTTTATTTATGTAATTCACCAGATTTTAATGTTGTCAGTAGATAGGAACCTGTAAACTCCAAACAATGTATTGTCCATGAATTTAAAAATAACCTCATAACCGGGCATAGTGATGCATGCTTGTAATCCCAGCATTTGGGAGGCTGAGACCAGAGGATCCGGGTTCACGGCCAGCCTCAGCTACCTAGCGAGGCCCTCTGCAACTTAGTGAGACCCTGTTTCAAAATAAAGATAAAAAATAGGGCTGGGGGTATAGCTCAGAGGTAGAATGCCCCTGAGTTCAATCCCCAGTACAGAAAAAAATAACCTCATAATGAGGTTTTTTTTTTTTTTTTTTTAAGATCATCCTTTAAGATGGAATCCATACTGAGACAACATAAAATGTTTCAGTTAGCCAGGCTCGGTGGCACATACCTGTAATCCCAGTTCTTGGGAGGCTGAGATAGGAAGATTACAAATTTGAGGACAGCCTTAATAACTTAGTGAGACCCTGTTTCAAAATAAAAAAGACTGGGGGTATATAGTATGGAGGTAGAAAGCCAATGAGCTCAATTCCTACTACCTATCTCTAAATTCCCACTACCAGTGGAGAGATAGAGAAAAAATAAATATATATAATGTCTTAGTCAGCATTCTCACTGAGAAGCCTGACCATACAACTTAGAGGAAGGAAGATTTATTTGTTCATTGGTTCCTTGGAAGTTCTGGGTTCAGACCATGTGATCTCAGAATCTGGATCTCAGGGCAAGATGACTGGAAGCAGAAAGCAGGAGAGCACATGGGCTCTGCTCTTCACATCATGGAGGCCAGAAGCAAAAGGGAGAGCAAAGAAAGAAGGAACCACGCATAATCCCCAAGGCCACTCCTCCAGGCATCCACGTCCTCCAGTCTCACCCTACCTGCCTAGGTTTGCACCCACGGTAAGTCCATCCCAATGGATTTGTCAACTGCTGAGATTACAATCAGTCCTCACTTCCAGCATTGTTCCTTCCTTGCCATGGGGGGTAGGGGAGATTCTAAATACAATTATACTCTAACCCTGGCCCCCTAGACCTCATAGTCACCTCACAATGAAAAATACATTTAGTCAAAAAAAAAAAAAATACATTTAGTCCATCTCCAAGAGTTCCCAGAGTCTTAATAACTCCAGCATCACTCAAAAGTCCCAAAGTCCAAAGTTTACTCTAAGACTCAAAGTGAACTCTTTGCTGTGAGTCCCTGTAAAAGAAAGTAAAAAGCAAAATAGAAAGCAAATGACATGGACCCAAAGTACAATGACAAAGAATGGCCCGCAGACATGGACAGGATTCCTGGCTTTTGGGTTCTAAGCTCAGGTAGCAAGCCCTAGTCATTGAGATAACCCAGTATTCCTCTAGTGATTTCCTCAGTATTGTAGTTGAGAGGAGTATAGTACTATTTTACCCTGAGTCCTCATGTTCCAGCCTGCTGAGAAACACTGGGCTACAAATTCATTTATAGGCTTCAGTAACTAAATTATAGAATGTATAGAGAAAAGATCATTGTATCTCTCCCTTGAGTGATTTGATGTATAGATGGATTATAATAAGGTAGTTTATTTGCTTTTTCTATTAACTAAATACTTTGTCACTGTTTTGAACTTCTTTGGTTAATGTAATGCTGAGACCTTCTATCTGCATTAAAATCTTCCATCTATACTTGTGCGTGTAAGTTTGGTATTGGGATTGAACACAGGACGTTCGTTGTACATACTAGGCAAGCACTCTACCACTGAGCCACACCTTTCGCCCTTTTTTAAATTTTATTTTGAAACATGATCTCATTAAATTGCCTAAGCTGACCTTGAACTTGAGATCCTCCTACTTCAGCTTCCTGAGTAGCTGGGATTGCAGGCATGTGTTACTATGCCAGGCTCTTCCATCTGTTTCTTAGGTTATTCATTTTAATAGAAAAGCATTAAATTTAATATCAAATACAGTGTGAGAAAATATAAGGGATGGTTTTATTTGGTATTTAAGATTATTAATTTCATGACCAAAAAACAATGCTTGTTGAGGGCATATTATTTATTAATTGTTAACTTTTCTCTAAACAGCATTTTTTTATCTTATTAACAAAGGTCTTTATACCTACCTTCTTTATTATCTTTTGATTTTTCATTGTTCCTTCCTATAACTTTTTTCTTCCTTCATTACCGTTTCTTTTTTTTTTACTCTGATTCTTTATTCTGATTTTTTTTATTTTGTTGTTGATAAAACTTGTTTTTTGTATTTATTTATTATTTTATTTTGGTACTGGAGGTATCCAGGGGCGTTATACCTCCAAGCTACATACCCAAACCTTTTTATTTTTATTTTTTATTTTTGTTTTGAAACAAGGGCTTGCTAGGTTGCTGAGAGTCTCCCTACTTTGTTAAGGCTGTCCTTGATCCTGCAATCCTCCTGTCTCAGCCTCACAAGTGCTGGGATTATAGGTATTCTCCACCATGACAATCTTGTTTTTTTTTTTTAAACATATGTCTCAAAGTAAACATGAAAACAAGATTGAACAAAGATAAATAATCAATGTGAAATATTTAATATTTAGATAATTTTTTACTTATCCAGAATATCAAGTAGTACTCTTTAGGTAAAGCTTTCAATATTGTTTTATTTCCATTAATAAATCATTAATCTTATTTGTATATATCAAAGGGGAATAATAATTTTTGTACTGTAATTTGTTCATTGGGATGATGGACTTAATTCCAGTATCGTGCTTTGACCATTGAATAGATAACTTCTAAATATGCTAAGCTTACTTTTATAAAAGGTGAGTTTAACAGAATTACACTTGGGTTTTGTGTCTGTCAGCATTTTTGTGACTACAATCTAAAAACTGACCACGTAACTTAGAGAAAAGAAGATTCATTTTCTTTACAGTTTTGGATTCAGTCCGTGTGAGGCCGGGGACCACAGATCTCAGGGCATGGTGACAGGAATCAGGGAAAAGAAAAGCATGTGGGCTGCTCACATCATGGAGGCCAGGAGCAAGCCTGGGGAGGAGGAGCCATATATGTAATCTCTAAGGCTGCACCTCCAGCCACACCCTACCAGCCTACCAGGTACCACCCAAGTAAATCCATTACAATGGATGCAATGGATTTAACCACTTCTGGTATTACAACTCTCATGACTCATATATCAACCCTAAATATTAGTATATGAGCTCTTCACGGGACATTGATATCTAACTACAACAGGTTTTCACCGTAGATTAAGTGTTCAAATCAGATGCAAGGTGCTGTGTTGACTGCAATTTAATGTACAATCTAAGTTGAACAGTAGCACATATATAAAATCCCTACCACTTCCCTATGCCTTGCTTTGTCAGTTTTCTAAATAGTAGGCTTTTGCTGAATGAAAAAAATGCTTAAAGACCATTAATTTTCTTCTGCTATTACTTTCTAATACTTTTTAGGAAGGCTTATAATTTTCTTGTCTAAATGTTTCAAGCATTAGGAAACACAGCTGAAATTGGAATGATAATATAAGTAGCTGTGAAAATTATCCCAGTAACCAGAGATCGTTTGACTTCCTAGCATCTATCATAAGCAATTCAGTTCCAACAGCTAACATATGTCAGTGGCCACAATCTAGAGCTCATTTTTGCCCCTTTCATTCTTTGCATTCAAGTCAGTAGGCTTCTGAGACAGCTCTAAGCTTTAATTTTAACTTCGTGTTGGCCTTAAGAGACACATTAACTTTGGAGCTAATTGCATGTATTTTTAAATAACTCCTGTAAGCTATTCCAACTGTAGTTAGCATATGGACTATCACATCTTCCAAGACAGCACTTTCTTTGTTATTTTGCTATTTTCCAGCTTGAGATGCGCTGTAGGAATTTTCAAAGTGTTGTTCTTCCCTGAAGGGTATTGTTATATATATCTATGGCCAATTTCCCAACATTCATTTAAGCTTTATTCTCAGATTGGCTTGTGTTCCTTTGGAATCTGTCCTGTGGTTCAGGATTTGGGGGAACAGCTTTCATTGAGTGCAGAGTGGGAGCATATTAAAGAAAATTGACTTTTTGTTATTGTTAATGTTTAGATTACAGACAAAGCTTAAGAAAATCAAAGACATAGATGACTAAAATTAATGTTTTTACTAAATATCAACATGAAAACATCTTTGAACTGGTTGACTGAGATAGAAAATTCAGAATTTTTAAAAGTATTTTTAGCAATACAAAAGTGCATGTTTTCATTCTCTTAAGTCCATTTGCCACTTAGAAGTCATTTAATAAGAATTTGCTGGGGGAGAACATAGAAATCAATCACTTTCTACCATTTACTGGCTGTAGAATACATGACCATTTATTTATGTTTACTAACCTGGTTTCCTTATGTGCACAATATAAAGAAGGGGAGACTCTACCTCACAGAGTTGGTGAAAGGATCAAATGACCTAAAGCTCAATCATCACTTGGCACAGCCCCTGACACATTAGTGCTCAAAAATGTCAGAAAACAGGTAACAATAATCATAATGCTCATGGTAGGTTACTCAAGGGGAGGACTGCAGAATGGACATTGATGCTTCCTCTCTAGACCTCTGACATGGACACGACTTAACTAATGATTCCAGTGTATGATCCAGAATATTACCAGCCTCCCTGGGCTCAGGTGTCTATCCCAGAATGAGTCAGCTATGGTCAATGAGCAGAGTCATGGATTAGGGCAATACTATTTATGCTCCTATGTTTCAAGACCATTCCCATAAAAAGCAGGAAGGATGGAGAACTTAGTAGCCACCCCAAGAATTGTTTAGCTTTTGTTGTATTAAAATGTTGCTGATTTCAGGTAGCAGCCTCTTGTTTCACTTTAGACTCATTCTTGTTTATTAATATCCTCACAGAGGATGCATAGTGCATATTAGCTTTTGTGGGAGTGCTAGGTGCTAGGTTGTAGATGGTATGAGGTAGGGTTGCATAACTGGGAAAACAAGTTTGGAATAAGTGTTACATTAATGAGATAAAAAATTGGGACAAACTAACAGGTTATAAAACACAAAAGAGGCCAGGCGTGGTGGCGCACGCTTGTAATCCCAGCATTTGGGAGGCTGAGACCGGAGGATCTGGGTTCACGGCCAGCCTCAGCTACCTAGTGAGGCACTCTGAAACTTAGTGAGACCCGGTTTCAAAATAAAGAATAAAAATGGGTGGGGAGCCGGGCGTGGTGGCGCACGCTTGTAATCCCAGCATTCGGGAGGCTGAGACCTGAGGATCCGGGTTTGCGGCCAGCCTCAGCTACCTAGTGAGGCACTCTGCAACTTAGTGAGACTCGGTTTCAAAATAAAGAATAAAAAATAGGGCTGGGGGTATAGCTCGGAGGTAGAATGCCTCTGAGTTCAATCCCCAGTACCGCAGAACAAAAACAAAAACAAAAACAAAAAACAAAAAACAAAAGAGTAGTAGTAGCATCATTAGAGGAAAATAATAAGGTGGATTAGGTTGTATTATAGAAACAGACCAAAAAAGTTTCATTTTCCTGTTGGCTTTAGATATTTCTATGCTTATATGAAACATGGCAGGTTATAGTATTCTAGGAAATTACTTTAAATAAAGTAATGAAGATAGGTTGTAGAGTTAAAGAAAAACAACAATGACAAAGAAAAAAAAAAAAAAAACTTCAGTAAGATCTGGGAAATAACCCAGAATTCCAAATCACTTTCTCAACATTCAAATAAGTCAACTCTGTCTCAGGTTTTGTAGGGTCTGTCTTTCAAACATCTTATAAACCAAGATATGATACATTCAAATTAGAAAATACTCTTGCCAGGAAAGTAAATAAGAGTTACATTTTGAACTCAAAATGATGAATTTGACTATCAATGTAGAATTACTTTTATGGCAATGAAAAACTTCATGAAAGTAGGGAAAATTTCAATAAAGATAAAAATTCATCAAGTTTAAACCTGAATTTAGGTAATTTAGATCAAAATAATGTAGGCATTATACATTATAGCTAGGTAATTGAATGCAATAGTTCATTAAGAATGATAAATTTAATTTTACTTAATTAAAAATTAAAAAGAAGTATGAAAAATATGAGATATAAGATATTAAATAATTACAAAAACTCATTTCAGATTTGCAAGAATTAAAACCAAATAATATAAAAAATACAGCAGACATTTTGGAAACCATTTCAGATGGTTTTATAATAACTGTAGACAGTAAATAATAATTCATACTCTTTGGGCAATGTGGTAGTGGCACATGCCTATAATCTTAGTACTTGGAACTCCTAGTACTTGAGGTAGGAGGATCACAGGTTCAAGGCCAGTCTCAGAAATTTTAAAAAAGCCCTGCTTCAAAATAAAAATTAAAATAGAGCTGGAAGTGTAGCTCAGAGGTAGAACTCTTCTCCTGGGTTCAATATCCAGTACCTAATAATAATAATAATAATAATAATAATAATAATAATAACTGTCTAAGCACTTGATTCTGCTTAGCACTGTGTTAACCTGCTCAATTCTATCACACAATCATATACTCTCATTTTACATTAAAGGAACATGAGGCGGAGGGAGATTAAATAGTTTACTTTGACCACATGCTAAGGTGACAAAATACAATTTGATCCCAGACATGCCTTCTCTGTAACTGATGTGCTTAAGCTCATAAGATTATTTGGAATATATGCAACCAAAGTAGAAAAACACACATCCAGCATACTTAGCAACATGGTGGAATGGGACTTTCCACACTCATCCCCCAGAACTAACATCATGAAAACAACCATCCACAGTTGTAATACTTTCACAAGAGCTACAGAAGCAGGTGAGAGATTATAGAACATGGATATAGCCAGAATAAGAAAGATGCATAGAGGAGTATGGGGGAGGGGATAGTTTTACATTACCCATTGTCTTAGCCAGGTTTATTTAGAGGAACAGAACTAATAGAATGTGTATGTAATTATTCTAAATGGGTATTTATTGATTGGCTTACACAATCAGAAGCTGGATGGTCCCTCAATGGCTACTGGCAAGCTGGAGAGGTAGGGAAACCAGTAGCTGTTCAGTCCAAGTAGCTGGAGCCCAGAACAAGAGAGACCAATGATGCAGCTTCAGTCTGAGGCTGAAAGCCAGGAAGCTCACAGGAGAGCAATGGTCTGTCTACTTTCAAACGCTGAGGGAGCTGGAGTATGATGTCTGTGGCGAATGGCAGCAGCAAAATAAAATAAAGGGGAAAAAATGGTGAAGAAGAATTGAGCTTTTGCACATGTGAAAATTTTCTCCTTCTGGTTTTTGTTTTCTCCTAGCCCTCAGCCTATTGTCTGGTACTGCCCACATTCAGGGTGCTATCCTCCCCCTCTAGTTCATTGACCTACCTGCCAGTCATGTCTTGAAACACCCTCACAGACACACCCAGAAGTATGCTTTGTCAATTTTCCACACAGTTCTTTATCCAGGCCACTTGATAACCAAGATTATCCATCACACCCTAGTCATTCTCCCTCAAGCCCTGGTAGCACAGCCAAAAGAGAGACACACACCATTCTGGGGAAGGAGAAGGAAGTGAGCACTGGGTTTTGCCTCAACCCCAACACTGGACTCACTGTAAAAAAACCCAGCCCTGGGCAGGCCCCCTCTTTTCCAGACTCCCACTGGTACCCATGGACTGACCCCAGGCCTTTCCAGGCACCAGTTGGGATCCCACAGCTCCAGGACCAATTCTTCTTAGCCAACTCTGTCTTTGAGTATGCCCTACCCTCAGACCAATCCCAGTAACCCCAAGCTTCAAACTGACCCTAGTTGCCACAGATTCAGACTGTAAGCCTGTTGCAGAGACTCAGTTCCCAGAATGTCCCAAGGCCAGGTCAGCCTCAGCAGCCCTGGTGGACCCCACCACTGGACCGATTCCTAAAGCCCCAAGTTTCAGGCCCACCCCAGCATCAAGACCTCCTTCACAGCCCTAACCATCGGGATGGTACCCGTGGACAATACCCAGTAACACAGGCTCCATGCTGGTCTCTGCCGTCTCAGACACCATGCCATCCTCATAGCCCCAGTCTCCAGACAAACCCCCATGGCTCCATGCATCAAGCCAGCACTGATAAATAAACCCTTGCATACAGACCTGGTGGAAAAGTTTATGGAAGCCCCTCAAATAACTGAAAATGAAAGTACCTTATGATCTAGCAATCTTACTACTAGATATTTATACACACACACACACACACACACACACACACACACACACACACACATACACACACGCAAAAAATTAAGTCAGTTTGACAAAAAGATAACTGTAACTACCATGTTTATTGTAGCACTTTTCACAATTCCCAAGACATGGGAATCCACATAAGTGTCTATCAATTTGGCCCAATGAATATTTAGAGAAAACTTGATTATATATGCACAATTCAACATTATTCATCCCTTAAAAAGATGGAAATGCTATTATTTGTGATTAAATGGATGAATGTGGAGGACATTATGTTAAATGAAATAGGCCAAGCACAAAAGAGGCAACTACCACATAATCTCAGGTATGAAATTTAAAGCTTTCAACTCATAGAAACATAGAATAGAATAGTGGTTACTAGAGATTAGAGGTCAGGGGAATTGGGGAGATGATAGTCAAATGACACAAAATTTCAGTTAGATAGAAGGGCTAAGTTTAAGAGATCTGTTGCATAAAATTAATAACAATTTATTATATTCTTGAAGGAAAAAGATTGACTCTATAAATTCTAAACGAAGTAATAAAAATGCAGTGGACCCTAGATAGCATTTTGCTTTGGTTCAATGTAATAAATTGGGGGCCCGTATACTATTTTGACTTGCTAAAGAGATAACAGGAAAAGAAAACAGAAAAGAAAGACAGGGAGAGAGGGCAGGAAGAGGAGGGAGGGAGGGAGGGAGGGAGAGAGAGAGAGAAAGGCAGGCTAAAGTATATGTCTCAAATCTTGGCATTAAAAATGTCCTTGACCATTTATTCTAAAACTATAATATAATACTTCAATCTTTCCCTTTACATCAAGTTCAGTTTAAAGGCCATTTCAAAACTTGTGTCTTAAAGTATGCAAAATGTATCCAAGAGTTGATATTTATTACAAAGTCTGTTTCCAGTTTTGTCTCAACCAAGGTCTTTTGCTATAAATATTACAGAGCTCAAATCAATCACTTGCGCATACAACATCACAACTCAATCTCATTCTGCTGTTAGGAAACTATATCTAGAATCTCAGTTGTGTTCAGTTATGAGACTAATCAGTAAGTGTTTCAATGAGAAAAATTGGATAGAAACAATTATTTCTGGAATAAAAATATTAATCCACAATTTCAATGCAATTTCTTAGTCTGCATCAGTAATGCACATTCCTGTGATTCTCAAGGCCCAAAACAGTTCCCTACATTTCCTAGTCTTCAGATTGGTCAAGCTATGCGAAATTTTAATCAATTCCATTGCTGCAATATCAGCAAAGTCTGAATCCTCTAGCAATAGATGAAGACTGGACCATAAGTGGCTTCTTTTAAGCAAGATTAAACAGAACGGAATTCAAACGCAAACCAGGCGTGGTGGCGCACGCTTGTAATCCCAGCATTTGGGAGGCTGAGACCGGAGGATCCAGGTTCGCAGCCAGCCTCAACTACCTAGTGAGACACTGCAACTTAGTGAGACCCTGTTTCAAAATAAAGAATAAAAAATAGGGCTGGGGGTGTAGTTCGGAGGTAGAATACCCCTGAGTTCAATCCCCAGTATGGCAAAAAAAAAAAAAAAAAAAAAAAAAAAAAAAATTCAAGCACAATGAAAGCAAATAGATAGCTAGATAAAGATATAGAGGGATCTAGAATTCTTAGGTAGCTAATTACAAATGAACAGTACAGGAGAAAAAATGGAACAGGAAGGAACCTTCCTGAGAAGTGATGTGGGGATGGCCCTGCCCAGCTGTGGTCAGAGACTTCCAGCCTATTACATTGCAGCTTTAGATTTCCCACATGAGCAGTCATGTGCAGTAAGCCATGTTGCAAAACCCAGAAGTAATCACCCCAAATTACTATGCATGAGAAGGGTGGGATTTCTGGACAGTATAGAAACTCAGCCTGCAGCACACTGGACCTCTCTTTTACTCTGCTCCTGGAGTAGCCAGCTCTGTGATCTTCCTGTTGAGCCCACCCAATAAAGCCTTTTATGCCTACCCTATCTGCGTCCCCCAAATGAAATCTTTCTTTAGGGAGACAAGAACCAAGGGAAACTCACAGCCCTCTAACAGAATGACCTACCTGACTTGTAAGTCTTTTTAGAGGTTCTTCAGCCTCAGGTTTTAAAATTTTTTTGTTTTTAGTTGCAGAAATAATTTGTAAAACAAATCATGTGCTAGATGTAGCAAGCTTAAGATTTCTTCTTTCACCTCTCTCTTGCCTCTCCTGTCACTAATGCAATAGACCAGATTCATGCATGTCTGCTGACGAGCAGAACAGTCATTAATATGCAGGTATTCAGCTGGCTCTTACTTCTCTCTCTTCTTTACCCTTTTGCTAAAACAATGTTTGTTATTTAGTCAGCTTTCAGGCATTTACTTATCAGTTTCTCTCTTCCTTACTGGAGTGTGGAAACTCTGGGTTAGGATTTATAAGAGTGAAGCCTCATGATTCAGCCTACTTTATCTGTGTACTGCACTGTGCTTTGGGGAAAGAGTCCTGCTAAAAATTAAGCTGATTTGCTTTACATTATCACTGCTCCCTATGGGAGCCGGTGGTGGGAGGGTTACTGTGATTTGGATCAGAGACTTTTATTTCCTGCAGGCCCTAGCCAGTATGCCATTGACCCAGACACCTTGAACATTTCCTGTGGCTTTGCTGAACCTCAGAAAGGCTTCTTGGCTTGAAGTCATGACCTCCCTTTCCTTAGAGTATTTACTTTAGAAAACTTGTAATTGTGAATTATTTCTCTGTCTCTTTGAGGTAGAAATCTTTTAATAGGTCTTGCCAGTTTTAAAACTCAAGAATGTCTTTCTCAGAGATCTAGGAAGCTTCTCTTTGAAATACAATCATAAAAGAACATAATGCCCCTGTCTCCCAGTCTCTATGGGAGGGTAGAAGCCTAATTTCCATGGACACCAATTAGCAAACACAGATGGTCTAATCACAGAGAAAAGCATTCCCGAATTCAGAAATAACTCAATGTGCTCAACACACTGAATTGATCAACCACCCTGCTCAGGGGGTTGGGAGGGGAGTGGTTGGCCTCCAGTACTTTTCCATGAGCTCACTCCAGTGCTTGAAAACTCTTTTGCCTTTTGTTTTAGTGGCTTTTAGTTCTGCCTTTCTTCTATTGCAATAGCCTGAACAAAGTCATCCTTGCCTAGTTTTGTACTTGCAATTTTTGACTGCATACCACCTGACAACATCCCAAACCTTACATTTTCTTGTGCTGCTCTGGCATTGAGGAAGAATGGAGTGGTCTAGATTGAACTCCAAGTTGTCCCTTGAAGCAACCTCAAGGAAACCGTCTGAACTTTAGGACCACAATGAACATAATTTGAAAAGTACCAAATTCTAATTTCCTCAAATGGAAAAAAAGAGAGATTTACCAAAGTGCTTCCGTGCTACTCTCACCCCCCACTCCAGTCTAATATCAGCTGCAATCCATGGATTATCATTCCTGGTACACCTTCTGCAAGAGCTGTCTTTCTCGTGTAATGGCTGTTCTTTTAAAATTAAAAATTAGTGAAGACCCAGACGTTGTCCTGTTAACCTGTTTTTGTTTTTTTTTTTTTTTTTTTTTAAGTTATTTCTCCATCTCGGCTTCCTGCAGGTAATCATCTCATGCTGAGAACAGAAGCTGAATAGAAACTGTTCCCCTAAAGCCTGGACCCACAACCAGGAAGATGCCAACAGGACCCAAAGAACCAGGTTTGCAACTGCACACAGCCTGGTGCAGAGCACATCTCCAGGCTTCCTGTTTTCATTCTTCCATTTAATCCCAATACTTCCATGAAAAATATTAGCTATTTTATTAGGAAAGGTAGGTTAGCTGTCTTTTCAGTTTGGCCAAACAACAAAATAAATTCATTTTTCCTTTTTTCATTGTTTTCCTCTTACCCAGAGGCAGGCAGGTGACTGAATCCAGCCTGTTGGGACACTAGAGCCAAGCTTCTTGTCTGGGACCCTGGATCCAGGCCTATTTCTTCTAGGTCTTACATTTCTCCCACCTCTTCCTCAGTTGGTCTCCATGGTGGCATAATATGGAAGACTTTGCCGAAGAGATTTTCTTATTTGAAATGTCAAAGTTGTCAAATGTGGTGGAAGAGAATAGTATGGAAATTAGCCTTATGTAGTACTTAGCTTCTCTGGGTAGGCAGAGAGCCCACTATGGAGAGATAGAACAGAAACTTATTGATGTCTATTAATGGGAATTAATTTGTTGGGGAGGACAAAGAAAAACTAGGATTATTGCTTCTGAAAAAGTGGAGAACACCCTGGTCCTTACTTCCCAGAATGGTTCAGGATGTCACCTAAGCTTCAGAGAGAAGCTGTAGGCAGAATTTCAAGGGTAAATGGGCCTCGTGAGATGCAAGACACACAAATTCACAGCACAATGGTCTCCAAAGTGGCACTCAAACAAACTGGAGTTCTTACTTGTCATGTAATAACAACACCATAAAAGCTGCAATAAACTCAATTATAGTGGTAAGAAGCAATGATTCTGCAGAGCAGCTGTGAAAATAAAAATTTTACAATCATATTTGACTTAGTATGATTTGAGTTTTAATAAAGTCACATAAATTAGATGTCTGTGTTAAAGAAAAGTAGGGGAGAAGGAGAGGCAGATGGAAATGAGCAGGGATTTGAATGTATTGGTTGTATATGTGACTCACTTTTGCCTGAAATAGCACTTTTCAGTGTGTGATTTTGGGAACACTAGTGTTTTCTGTCAAAAATGTCAGGTGGGACCTAGCATTGCCTATAAAAAATAGACTATAGCGCTGGGTATGGTGGCCACACCTGTAATGCCAGTACTTGGGAGGTTGGGACAGGAGGACCACAGGTTCAAGGTCAGTCTCAGGAACTTAGTGAGACCCTCAGTAATTTACCCAGACTGTTTCAAAATAAAAAACAAAATAGGATTAAGAGTATATCACTGAGGTAGAATGTCCTTGGATTCTGTCATATTATATAATACTCTGCCTTGCCGGCAGACCTTCAATGAACTCATCCTGCTAACTGGAAAAATTATGAAAAGTCAAGTGGGAACAGACTACAGGCTGCCTGTGTGAGCTGCTGGAAGCTTCTAGAAGCTAGAGGGCAGCTGCCATCTAAGAGCTAGTAAAAGCTAGCCCTCAGTTATACAACTTTAGGGAAATAAAATCTACCAACAACCCTAGTTAACTTGGAAGTGGACCATTCCCCAGCCAAGCAGGATGATAATGTAGCCACCTACTCTTTGACTGACCTTATGAGATCCTGAGTGAAGGGCGGGAGTTCCTGAACCATGTTCATGACCTGCAGAAACTGTGAGATGATAAAGGTGTATAGCCTTGTTCTACACCACCAAATGTGTCTTACTTTGTCACAAAGCAATAAAAAAGTGAATACAGGAACAGCAATTCTGCCCCACTGAAACTATGTGTTAACTGAACATTTCCCAAACTTATTTGAGAGAAGCAAAATACTTTTGGCTGAGGGTTTGCAATTGTATATTTAGAACCTAGTACAGTACTTAGAACACTTGAAGGAAGAACACTTGAGTGAATAAATGAATGAACCCAGGAATGCATTAATGAACATGCTCTGACTATAGGTCTTCAATAAGGATCCTCTCCAATGTGAATCACTCCTTCCAGGAAATTTTCAGATATCCTAATTCAATAATACATTATACTTTATGGCTCCCAAATCTACTATACATTTTCAATGGCTGATATTAGAAATCTCCACTCAACTATTTCACAGGCATCAAACCTAACACTTCCCCAAAGGATTTATGTCACCTCCGCACCACTATCCACCTGATCACACAAATCAAATCCTAGCATTTGTCTCAGACTCTGTTCTGTCATATACTCCTATTCCCTTGTTTACCAAGTGACATTAGCTGCAATCTCTTGCAGCCAAGTTATCTGGCTACTCTATTTCTGAGCCTGAGAAAATTAATGGACAAAAATGCAGAGTCTTGCTGTCTGATCTCACTTTAAATTTTTATTTCTCCTCATGTTTATTGGGGTGAGGGTCACACTAAGACAAGTACAGTGTTCATATACAGAATTAGGGAGGCTTTTTTCCTGCTTTCTCTTCCCCAAGGTCCCTGCTGCCTGTCTGGGGGTTGGCTATGTTTGCTCCTTTCTCCCATTTCACCAGCACAGAGTTCTAGTCGTTCTGAGTTTTTAGCCTCTCAGCTGGGATCCATGTTCAGGGCAAAGTTGCAAACACATGAGAAAAATCAGTTGGTGTCTGCCACATCTCCAAGTTTAGATTCTCCTCCCCTGTCTGCCTGCTTTGATTTGCTCTTCACAATTACTAGATTGTGTGTGTGTGTTGTTTATGTGTTTGGTGTTTTTGTCCAAAGTTTATCTATGTTGTCAGTGGCAGGAATGATCTGTGATGGCTTTCATCGCTGAGCCAACAGTGGAACGCAGAGATTTAAACAAAAATGAATTATGTTTGGATTTTTATTTTTTTACTTTTTAAAAAAATCTGTTTCCAGCTGGGTGTGGTATTGTACTTGGAATTGTACTGGGATTACTTGTAATCCGAGTACTTGGGAGGCTGAAAAGGGAGGATCAGGGTTTGTGGTCAGCCTCAGCTATTTAGTGAAGCCGTCCACAACTTAGTGAGACCCTGTTTCAAAATAAGGAATAAAAAATAGAACTAGAGGTGTAGCTCGGAGGTATAATGCCCCTGGGTTCAATCCCCAGTACTGCAAAAAAGAAAAAAGAAAGAAATCTACTTCCATTTATATAGCATTGTAGTTGAAGCATGTGGTCTATACACTTTCTAGTTCTGGGAATTATTGAGATAGACCTGTTGATTTATAAGGCATCGATTCATGAAATGATGGCTGAAGAGAAAGTGAAATGTACTTAACATATTAATATAGATTACATATATGGATTTTCAATATCCTTGTTTATGTATTATCTAGTTCATCTGTCAAAGACTGAACTACATGTAATTAGTCCAACATTACTGTATTTCTTATTGTTGTATTTCTGAAGTTTTGTTCAATTTTTTGTTCAATATTTGTAGCAGCCTAGACAATCATGACACCTTTATCTCCTTGTGAATTTAATTGATCATCAATATAAATTTATCATATATAACTTTCTTTTATATTAACATCGTGTGCCTTATTTCCTTAGGCTTATATTTACTTGGCCTGTGTGAAATGTGTGTGTATATCTCAAACTTACACAAACTTAACTTTCTTTTATGTTTTGTTTTCATTTATTTTTAAAGGAGATCAAGCTTAGGTGTATAATAACCAGGTTTTCCCTCTCCTGACCAATCAACTTCATCATTTTTTTATTACAGTAGTTATAATCAGACAATTTGGCATTGTGATTTAATTATATTTTCATTGTCTTTTATTACTACTTATTTTTCAAAATTTATTTATTTATTTACTTTTTTACTCATTTTGTGGTGCTGAGGATCCAACTCAGGATTTCGTGCATGCTAAGCACATTACATCTGAGCAACACCCTCAGCTTCTTTCCAATTTTATAAGGTATTTTGTTTATGTGCTACTTTATATTATGGAATGCATATAGTTATAACTTTAAATAACATCTTTAAGAATAATTGTCAATTTATATGCTTTATACCTTCCAACAATATCTAATGAGTCTCTTCTTTAATGAGGTCTAAGGAAATTAGGATACTGAACCTCTCCAATTTTCATCTCTTCCCTTCTTGGAGGTTTTCACCCTTTACACTAGGGGTTTGGTCTTCACAATATTGTTGCCATATGAAGCTCTTCATTTTAATAAATAACGTACTATATGTATATGCATAATTCATAACTGTAAGCATAAACATTTAGGTATAATTCTGTGTTTAAATATATACAAAGAACTTTCATGACATTTACACTTTATTTTTCATTTACTAAATTATGTATTCAAGTACATTCATCAGAAAAGATATGTGAATTATATATCCTAGAATTTTTACATAGTTGACATTTTCTCTCATGTCTTTCCATTGATAGAACTATATAAAATACTAGTAGCTGCATATTCTATATAAAATACTCCACTTTCACCTAACAGCTCTATTTGTTGACAATTCAAAGCTAAGACTATTTTTTTACTTGTAGGTGACCTTCTCTCACTGTCTAATTATTTAAAGCATTCTTTCCTTATTCTTAGAGTTCAATAAATTTTCTAAGATGTTCCTGAATATTGGTTGGCCTTTGATACATTTTTCTCCATATAATGAACCATTTTAATCTATAGTTTCCAGCCCTCATTCAATTCAGGAATGATTTATTCTATTTTATCTTTGAATTTTTGTCAGTCACATCTATTCTTTTTTCATATTCAAGCATGACTATTATCTCAATGATGGATTTCCATTATTTTTTACAATATTGATTATCATCTCTTCAATCACATTATTTGAATGGTATGAAATTCTCAAATCTGTCCTCCATTCAGGGGCTTTTACATTATTCTCTTTTCTGCTTCCAGAGCAGTTTTAAGATCATCAATATGATTTTCTCCCTTTAATTTATTTCATGCTAAATTCTCTTTTGTTCAGAACTATTTCCTTGTCATCTTATCTACTATTTCATAGGATTAACTTTTCTCTGTAATTTCCTTTAAGAAGATAAAGTTATCCAATCTATCTCCTATTATCTGGGCAGAAAGTCTCTGGATGCTTTTTTATCAGTCATGCACATCATACAATGCTATGTTTGCTTTCCTTTGTGTTCAGTACTTACTGCATAGAAATCACCCCCCCCCATTCATTTGTAACTGTAACTGCTTCTTTATGGGTCTGTTATTTTTTTTTTTTTAATTCTGAAAATGGACACAGATTAGGTGCCTTACTTGCCTGGTGTCCATTTGATTTCTCTTGTTAGAATTTGGCTGGAGTCCTGATGTTGGTGTTTGTGTTGCTTCCATTGGTCAGGTGGTAAGGAGGGAGGGGATCCAGAGGGGCCAAGAGCTGCCACAGTCAAGATCTTCAATTCTGTGCATGCCCTTCCATCCTAAAACTTCCAAAGGGATGCACTGATTCACAAGAAGGGATAGATGGAGGATATAGCGGCCCATTCTCCTTTCTTTGACTTTTTTTTTTTTTTTGGTGCATTGTAATCATATGTCATGAAGAAATTTAGAGCGATAGAGAGTTAAGATTCTTCCATCTCCCCACATGCTCATGAGCCTAACTTTGCAGAATGGTATGGTAAGTCTTCAACACCGTCTAAACATGCAAGAAGGACACACGCAGAGTGCATGTCATGGCTTGGTGAGATGATTTGAAAAAATAGCTTATGGATTGAATAAGGAAAAAAAAACGGGGGGGGGGGGATGAACAAAGATTTTTCTTCATAACAAAGAACTAATGAAATTCAAAGAGTATTTGCATAAAATGATGTTCTACATTTTGAAAAATCATTATATGTGGTAAAAATAACAAAGATGAGACATACTTCAGGAGTATCTGTTATGAAACTATTGTGAAAGTGACAAACATTTGAATATAAATCAAAAGAAGCTTTTATTGTGAAAAATAAGCTAGTTTAGGGTTTTTATTTTTGTATGATGTCTCATTTCAAATTTTTTTTAAGTTGCCAGGATAAGCACATCACAGTTTTCAACTGTTAAGGAATATTTAAAATACCTAATATATCATTATTTTCTACAGGTGATAATCTAATCCCTAATGCACAAAATTTAATTAAAATTCTTAGAAAAGAAGAATACCTGGAAGATTTTGAGGTGAATAATGAAATAATTTGAAAGTTCTTAGATGCAGCAAGACAGGAATCCTTAGTTAAACTTAAAATTATCTGCCACTAGAGATAAGTAATGAACAGTCTTATGAATCCATTGGGCTATCTAATACACAATTGCTCAAGTCTTTCTAGATGAATATGCCTTCTAATACTTTAATAACATTCATTTAAATAATTAAATTAAATTATTGTTGCTTGAAATACTATCTTAATATTTCTCTTATTCTTTGGTTTATAGGCAAACTATTTATTAAAATATATATGTATAGTATATTACTTATTATTTGGTAAGGAAACAATGCCAGACTAATCGCAGTTTTTTTAAGTTCCTAGAGAGAGTTTATATTCCAAATATCATTTAATTTATATTCCAAATATCATTTAGGAGAAAAAAGGAGCAGAATTCCTTGGAGAACAAAACTCATTTTGTGATTTTTGTCCATATTTCAACTTCTTTTGTCTCCCATTAATAAATCTAAAAGCATGCCTTCACATTAATGATGCTTTACCTTCTCATCTCGAGATAGTAGCTTATGATGTAAAGGAATACAATTTGTCCAATGCAGGAAAACTATTTGTCAAAGGAAAAGATAAATAGGTCACATTTCTGACCTTCTTATTTAAAAAATACTGTCTTTGTAAACAGTCCTTAACAATGATTACATCTGGCTTTATTTCCTACATTAGCACCTTCTCACCTCTCTATCATAACTACCAGAACTTAGAAGGCATCACACAAAAAGGCAAATAAGTTGTAATAGTCAACTCAACAAACATTTTCAAGGTCAACTGTAAAGTAATAACATGTAATAAATCATGAATTAAGTACTGCAGAATTTACACTATGTTTCAACCAACTTTTTGTCACTGTGACGAAAATACCTGATAAGAACAACTTACAGGAGGAAAGTTTATTTAGGCTCATGGTTTCTAGGTTCAGGCCAGGATTCCATGATTGACCAGCTCCAAGGTAGAAGCATCCCAGCAGCACTAAATGGCTGAAGCAAGCTTCTCCAAGGATGGAGGACGGAAGCAATAAAAGCAACAGGAAGTGCCCAGGGACAGACATAGCCTTCAGGGCCACACCCCCAGGGACATAGCTCCACCCACCCTGTCCCACTTTTGAAACTTATTGGGGACATGCTTTCTCATGAGCTATTGGAAGACATTCCAAACCCAAACCTGTAACACACTAACATACTACTTTGGTGTTTCTATTAATTTCTCTGGGCCATCAGGGAAATCAATAAAAAATTTATCGAAACTGATTATGCTTTCCTCCTGGAGAAAGAACTTTGGTAACTCACTGACCATCTCTATTCTTCAAAGGCTGTCTGTCATGTTAGGAACCAATCATCACTTTCCAGGTGAATTTTAAGCCATGATTCTCAAATGAGTAACTGAGACAGTCTATAGAATCTACTTAGCACAGTGCTAACAAAGAATGAGATATCTACAAATCTTAGTTGCCATGTATTCTTAGGATCATGATTATCATTATATTACCTCTTGTTAAACAAACCTTGCTGATATATAAAATACTATGAAAACTTGTATTTATTAGATTCTCCAAACTTCTTTGATTGCTTTCAATTCACATCTCTATTTTCCTTGAAAAAGTAAGATTCAGATGGGCATTGTGGCCCATGCATATATTCCCAGTACTTAGGAGGCCAAGACAGGAGGATCACAGGTTTGAGATCAGCCTTGGCAACTTAGCAAGACCCTGTTTATAAATGAATAAACAAACAAACAAACAGAACTTGGGGTGTAGCTCAGAGGTAGAATGCTCCTAGGTTCAATCCTCAGTACTAAAAATAGATGCATAAATTAGTTTCTCTCTTACTGTCTTACAAGTTTTTGAATGTTCTTGACCCTGTCTCCTTCCCCAAGTTTTCCCCTTATCTCCTTCTAAAATTAAATGCATGTATCTTTACATTGACTTAAAGTAGACATTTTGTGCCTCTTATTTTCTTCTTTTTTTAATTGGTGCATTGTAATCATACATCTTTGTTAGGTACAAGCTGGTAAAGGCACACATCTCTTATTTAACCCTTCCTCAATTCCAGCCCCACTCCCTCCTCACTCCCTCCTTCTCAAGTTCAGTTTAGTGATTGACTTTGATATGTTTGTGAAAGTATCATGTGCATTAGGGTGTTTCCCTCCACTCCCCCATCACCTTCAGTTAAGTCACCTTCTTTGCTCATCTAAGGTTTCTCCTTCTTTGTCTAGAGTCCCTCTTATAGTCCCACTTTCTCCCTAGCTTTTGCATATTAGGGAGAGCATATGATTTGTATAATGTTTTCTAGTTCCATCCATTTCCCTGCAAGTGACATGATTTTGTTCTTCTTTATGGCTGAGTAAAATTCCATTGTGTATTCATCCCATAGTTTTGTAATCCATTCATCTGTTGATGGACATCTTTATGCCTATTATTTTTTATGCACATCCTCTGAATTTTATATTTGAAACAGTTGGCACAGAAATGCAAACTACACAAAGTGATTTTTTTCTAAATATCCCTAAAAATTTAGATTTTCCTAGTTTTCTGAAATCAACTTTTTCATCTCATGATGAATTGAGAGAACAAATTCAGTGGCTATAGATTCAGTAAATAAACTATAAATAGTTACTGAGGTTGACCAAGCACTTCCTCTAACAACCTGGAGAGCACCAGACAGATGCTACTTGTCTCCAACCTATTGTTACTCAGTGGAAACATGGACTCAGTTTTGCCAGATCTTCTGATTTTACAAGAGAAGAAGGAATTATGAGAGAGAGAGAGAGAGTGTGTGTGTGTGTGTGTGTGTGTGTGTGTGTGTGTGTGTGTGTGTACGCACGAGTGAAAGAGAGATTGAGATTCACAGATACTTAAATGTCAATAACCAAGTTATAAATTTGTAAAATATTACAAAAAGCCCTCAAAATATGTATCATCTTAACATGTAGGTGTGTCAGAGATGTGGAGCTGACCACTGAATACCTGTTTCCCCTTCCTTAGCAGAGTTGGTGCTAATAAGAGGCTGCTCACCAGGATTAAATTTCCTAGTATCCTCAGTTAGATGAAACAAAATAATGAAGTGTTAGCTAAGGGAATGTTAATGGAAGTGATATTCCCTTGAAAACTGCTCATGTAAGACTTCTGTAAGTTATCTTTTCTTTCTGACTGGCTGGAATGAAAGCAAATACTTAGGAGTCATCATTTTGAGATCTTTTATGACACCATGAAGATAGATCACAAAACCAACCAGTTCATTCATCCAGAATTGTTATGTCAATAAGAAATGCTATTTTATTAAGATTCTTTTATATTTGTGGGCACAGTTGTTACAGTTAGCCTCAATCAGTAAAGTAGGTTTGAGTAATTTTAAAGGGGTAAATGATTTTATCTTCAAGCTCATTAAAAGTTTCTTATACACAAGGGATTATCTGAGCCAGTGTAAGAGATTTTATCTATCTTTACACAAGTCAGAGGAAATTCTAAATTTTAAGGAATATTCAGAGGAAGGAGAGTCACCTAGTATAGTTTGCCTCTCTGGACCACCATGCCAAATATAAAATTCAGGGCATGTGTAGATAAAAACAATAGGCATAGACTTTCTATTTTAAAATCAATAGAAAATGAAACTATAGAATTATACAATTTTATATAATTATAAATGTATATCAGTTTAGTTCTTCCTGGACTCTGAAAGATTTTTTTCAATGGTAACATCTCCATGAAGTAGATATCTTGTCTCTATTTTACAGATGAGGAGATTGAGGTATAAAATATTTCAGATATTGGATAAAAGTCACATAATTAGTAATCAGCAAAGCTGGAACAGGAAGTCAAGAGAATGTTATTCCAGTCTTTGCTTTCAGATATTTAGCTATATAACTGCTCCACTGGAATTTGTTTGGCTTTTTAAAAATATATATTTCAGGCCTTCTTTATTTAGTTGATATTGGAATTCTTTTCATAATACTGGCGAACAATGGTAAACATGAGGGAAACCATCATGAGGAAAACTCTCAAACCAATTTGCAGGACTTTTCCTCCAATTAGCAATCATGTCAACTTTCTGATTTTCTCAAACTTAAATTTATTGATACTTTTAAATATGGAAATGATGGTTCTCACATTGTTAGGGTAGGGGAGAGGAAGAAAGGTTTCACTACTTTTTGTGCTGCATAAAATCTGGGGAGCCAGGTTGGCAAGAAAAAATAGGTTTATTTAAAGCCAGTTTCCAGGAAGATAGAGGAGAACTTTCTGTCTCAAATCTCCATTTTTCTGGGGGCCAGAGAAGTTCAGTCTCAGTTTCCTTGATATCAGTCTATAGCACAAGGAAATTTTTATCCTCAGTATGAGGAAGTTCAGGCAGGGCATGGTGGTGCATGCCTGTAATCCCAGTACTTGGAAGGCTGAGGCAGGATCGAAGGTTCAAGGATAGCCACATCAACACTGAGAGACTCTTAGCAACTTAGTGAGACCCTGTTTCCAAACAAAAAATAAAAAGCATTGGGAATGTAGCAGATAGAATGATTCTGAATTCAATCCCCAGTACCCTCACAAATATGCAACAACAACAACAGAGAGAGAGAAAGAGAGAGAGAGAGAGAGAGAGAGAGAGAGAGAGAGAGAGAGAGAGAGAGAGAGAGATTAAAACAAAAAGGGGTATGTTTCAAAATTCCACTAATACAAGATATAAAAGATAACACGCAAAAGCAGCTTTTTGAAACCTCGCTAAATTGCTGAGGCCCTCACTATGTTGCTGATGTTGGCCTCAAACCCGGGATCTGATCCTTCTGTTTCAGTGTAACCAAATTCTTTCTTCATAGATTCCCTTCTGTTGTCCCATGTAGTGTGCCAAAATGACATGGGGTATCTCTTTTTATTGGATTCTTGTCCAGTGGATTTCAATGAATGAAGTCCAAGGATTAATGAAGGGTATAGAAATTTGGAAATTTGTTTTAAGTCAAGGAAAGACAGAAAACAAAAAATAGCCCCCCAACCTACACTGGAGAGAGGGATCCCTGAAAGAGAATAACCACTGAAGTTCTTGAGAGGTGAATCTTTACACCTTAGCGAGGTTTCCTATCTGCTATTTTATGATTAATCAGAATTGAATGTTAGAAGCCGGGCATGGTGGCGCGCGCTTGTAATCCCAGCATTCAGGAAGCTGAGACCGGAGGATCCGGGTTCGCGGCCAGCCTCGGCTAGCTAGTGAGGCACTCCGCAACTTAGTGAGACCCAGTTTCAAAATAAAGAATAAAAAATAGAGCTGAGGGTATAGCTCGGAGGTAGAACGCCCCTGAGTTCAATCCCCAGTACCGAAAAAAAAAAAAAAAAAAAAAGAATTGAATGTTAGAGACCCATGTCTTTCAACCAGTTTCATCTTGGTAGGCTCTAATCTCTTGGTGCCACTTGTCCGCTCTCCTCCCCCCATCTTTGTTTACACAGATTGTCCTCAGAATGCAGCCCACAGAAGGGATGAAGTTTTGTTTCAATTTCCATAGTCCTTGCCTGTTCATCGTTATCTTTATATCTTGTTAACCATCCCTGCTTTTGTTCTTTATATAGATGACCTCTTTTAACCCTTCCTGTTCCCAAGTCCTCTGCCCTGCCTCCTGTCTTATCAGCCTCCCAAGTACTTGGATTACAGGTGTGCATTACCATGCCTGGCTGCAAAAGCAGTTTTTTATGGTGGTGTTCTTAGGTGAAATGTACTACAGAAGTCTTTAGATGTTTTTGGATAGTGATTATAGTGCTACATATTTTACTTTGTAGTGGAAAAGCATAAAAATGAGACAGCTATGTAATTCTTCTGGTTTGGATATAACCTAGGAGTTGACTTTGAAGTTGCTCCTGTCTTTCACTCACTTTATATTCTCCAGTGGGAATAGGCTAAGTCTCTTGTCTTTTGGAGTGATGGGATGTATAGGGAAAAGAGTAGCAAATAGCAGCTGCAGATGAAGTACTTTCATTCTCCCTATTATCTTTCCATAATATCCTTGGTATGAATAGAGTAAGTATACAGTACTCTGTCTTCCCCACTCCTTTTACAAG
This sequence comes from Graphiurus murinus, assembly GCA_004027655.1. NCBI lineage: Eukaryota > Metazoa > Chordata > Mammalia > Rodentia > Gliridae > Graphiurus > Graphiurus murinus. Next base: position 13,445 of record PVLC010000236.1, on the reverse strand, counting down.
TTTCTTCCCTCTTTCTTATCTACTTTCTTCTTTCCATCATTTTTTTCTTTTCTTTTTCTTGTTTTAAATCTATTTCATATCACCATACCTAAATACTAGTTAATGAAATCCTCCTATATGTTCACTATCTCTAATCTCTACTATATATTGCCTGACTACACTTGAACTCTCAATCTACTCAACCCTATCTGCTACTTTACACTATTCTTACATCCACTAGCCCAGCTCCTTCCTCCTCACTCAACCTTCACAATTGAATACAATACAGCTTGCCCTTGTATATGCCAAATGACACCTACAGAGTGAGAGAAAACTATCAAATGCAACAAATATATAAACTTAAGAAATCTGAAATCATGAGAAGGAAGAACGCAAGGAAGCAATGAACTCCCACAACCCCACAATAAATGAACCCACCAACACAGAACTGCAGAGATTGCCAGAAGATCAACTCAGAACTTTAATAGTAGAAATGATACAGGATTTCTGAAAAGAATTTAGAAAGAGGACCTGAAGAAATGAAGGAACAAATAAACAAAGAATCTGACACCCTGAACAGGAATCGAAAGAAGCTCTGAAGGAAGTGAACAATGCTGTAATTGAAGTTTAAGTATCAATACAAGCTATAAATCGTAGACTAGACCACATGGAAAATAGAATCTCACTCTCAGAAGATGTCTACTCCAAAAATGAACACATAGTATAGAATTTGGAAAAAAGTAATTTGACAGCATGAATTGGACATTGAAGAGATATGGGCTAATTTTAAAAGAGCTAACCTAACAAGAATAGGCATAGAGGAGTGAGTAGAAGCTGAAACCAAAGAAACCAATAATATCATCAGAGAAGTAATATCAGAAAATTGCCAAACATAGAAAAACAGGTTGACACACAGGTATGGGAAACATATAGAACCCCCATTAGACAAGGTCAGAGAAAAGGTTCACCACACCAAATAATAATGAAATTGACAAACATAGAGGTCAAGGAGAGAAACTTAAAGGTGAAAAAAGTAAAAGACCAAATGACATTCAGAGGCAAACCAATAAGAATCACTCCAGACTTCCCAAACCAAATCATGAAAGCCAGGGAGGCCTGGAATGGCATATTCCAAACTCTGAAAGAAAACAACTTCTAGCCAAGACTATTCTAGCCAGCAAAAATATCTCTCATTCAACAAGGAAATAAAAACCTTCCACAACAAACAGAAGCTGAAAGAATTTATGTCCCCAAACCAGCACTAGAGAAAATATTCAAAGAGATTAATTACAAAGAAGAATTAATAAATAAATGCCAGAACCAGAAACAGTGGTTTCCATCAAACAAACTAAGCAAAGAAGAATAAACACTATTTCAAACAGAAGTTAAAACTCAAAATGTTAGGAATTAAAAATCAGCTCTCAGCTGGGCATGGTGGTGCACGCTTGTAATCCCAGCATTTGGAAGGCTGAGACCAGAGGATCCAGGCTTGCCTCCAGCCTCAGCTACCTAGTAAGGCATTCTGCAACTTAGTGATACCCTGTTTCAAAATAAAGAATGAAAAATAGGGCTGAGGGTATAGCTCGGAGGTAGAATGCCCCTGAGTTCAATATCCCCAGTACCGCAAAAAAAAAAAAAAACTTTAACGCAACTTTTAATTTAAAAGAGCATGTTGAAGCCAGGTGTGGTGGCACACGCTTGTAATCCCAGCATTTGGGAGGCTGAGACAGGAGGATCCAGTTTCGTGGCCAGCCTCAGCAACCTCATGAGGCCCTCTGCGACTTAGTGAGACCCTGTTTCAAAATAAAGAATAAAAATTGGGCTGGGGGTGTAGCTCAGATGTAAAATGCCCCTAAGTTCAATCCCCAGTACCAAATAAATAAATAAATAAACAAACAAATAAATAAATAAATAAATAAATAAATAAATAAATAAATAAATAAATAAAAGAGCATGTTGAGCTGGGCGTGGTGGTGCACTGTTGTAATCTCAGTACTTGGGAGGCTGAGACCAGAGGATCCGGGTTCACAGCCAGTCTCAGCTACCTAGTGAGGCATTCTGCAACTTAGTGAGACCCTGTATCAAAATAAAGAATAAAAAATAGGGCTGGGGGTATAGCTCGGAGGTAGAATGCCCCTGAGTTCAATCCCCAGTACTGAAAAAAATCATCTCTCAATAACACACTGAATATAAATGACCTCACACTGAATATCATAGTGGATTAAGGCAAAATTAATTGAAAACCTTAATCCATCTACATGCTGCCTGCAAGAAATATACCTTACAAATAAAGACATTCACAAACTAAAGGTGAAAGGCTAGAACAAGGTAATCCCTGCTAATGGAACTCAAACACAATCAGGAGTAGCAACTATGATATCAGACAAATTAGACTTCAAGCCTAAACTTAACAGAAGAGACAAAGCAGGTCATTTTTTTACTGGAAAAAGGAAAAATCCAGCATATCTATCTATGTTTATGGCCACAAAATTCACAATTGCCAAACTATGGAAACAGCCAAGATGTCTATCAACAGATGAATGGATCACCAAACTACTATGGGATATGTACACAATGGAATTTTAGTCATCTATAAAGAATAACACAACTATGTTATTTGCAGGGAAATGGATGGAACTGAAGAACATTATTCTAAGTGAGATTAGCCAGACATAAAAAGCGAACAGTTGAATGTTCTTCCTAATATAAGGAAGCTAGGGAGAAAATGGAAAATAGGAGGGACACCAGACAAAGAAAAAGAAACCTTACATGAGTAAAGAAGGTGACTAACTGAGGGAGATGGAACGAGGAAAAAGGGAAGCACCCTGAGTCACATGATGTACATTCGCAAACAATCAAATCAGTCACTAAGCCAAACATGAGAAGGAGGGAGGAGGAGGAAATGGGGTGGGAATGGGGAAGGGCTAAATTAGTGATATGTGCGTGTGTGCCTCTACCATCCTGTACCTCATAATGATGCATGAATCCACTGCACCAATAAATTAAAAAAAAGAGAGAGAGAAAGTTAAAAGTCACCAAAAAGAGCAAATGGAGTGGATGGGAAAAACACTTATGGTTAAATTATGCTGAAAGCCAGAAAATGAAACTAATTAAAAAAAAAAAACTACAGGAAACTTCATACTGGCTTTGACCATTTTATCTCTTTAAGTGTTAAAAACAATATTTAGCATTTATTAGGAAAGGAATGGTTATGCCTAAAATCTATCTGTACTATACTAGATTACATTATTTAATATGTAATAATAGTTAACAACAATACCTTAAGAATTTGGAAAGAATATTCACCTGCCTAATTTGAACAAGCAAATGCATTTATTCTGAAGACTGAATAGGAAATTTGTTGAAGGACTATAAATTGAAGAGAGAAATTAATAGACATTTGCACTTCAAACATGAGTTTAGAAGAAACAAAAAATAGGCAGAAACATCCCCAATTCTCCATTAACTCAGGTGCCTGCGCCCACAAAGTTCCAGATACTGAATAATAACACCAACAAAAAACTCATTTGTATAAAATTCATGACTTTTTATCTGTAGGGAAAGTTTTTCTTTATGAATGGGGTGTTAAGCACATTTTGGACTTCCGAAGTAACTCATGACAAAAGAAAACTTTTGTAGAACATTAACATTTTCATTTATCATTTTAATTACTTGGAGGTAAAACTTGAATGGGGACTTTAAAAATAGTAATATCACACAAAAGAGAGAAAATGTTAAAAAAATCCTGACTTACATATTTCCTGGATTCTAAAATAAATAATTACTCACATTTTAATATTATTGCAATCCGAGTACATGTTCTAATAAACTGTATCATAGCAAAATTTGAAGCATTTTTTCTCAGTGCTGTAAAAATTGTTCATCTCAATTTAAAATTTGTAAATTCATTGAAATATGTTATCTGCTTTTAACTCTCTATTGAAACTGAGTAATCATGTCTCCACTGCTTTTATTTCCTCTTCCTCTTTTTCTTGCTTTTATAATGCATTTTTAAAAAATCTTCTTGTTCCCAATATTTGCTTGAATGACCAGTGTGTAGTATATGATTATTTTACATATATATTATATATATATATGTACATGTACGCAATTCTGTAGTTAGACATATTATTATGAATTATGCTGAAACTAAGGAATTTGTAGTCATATTATCAAGGAACAGATAATATAGAGGAAACCCCCAGTGTAGGGTGGGAAACTTGTACAGTCTTTGCATAGTCCTGTTTTAGTACTCAGTAATGGCTTGCTGCACAATGACTTAAAGACAGTCACATTTTCACTATTGAAAACACAAACATGCAGGCTAAAAACATTCCAGGGTATCTTGTTTTGAGTCCTTTAACTCATCTTGTATTTCTTCTTACTTATAACCAAATGGCATCAATAATAATAATGTCAATTTACCCAACCCAAACCCTTTCTGGATAAATCTGATTATTATTATGTAAAATGATTATATAAAATTTTCTGTACCACTCCAAAAAGCAATAATTTCTCATCTATATTTATTGTTATGAATTGATTTTCTTTTTTGGGTTACTTGTATTTCAAGATTAAATTGTAAATGCTGCTCAGATGGGATCCATCATAGAGAATTATATTCTTTCTCTATAATTTCAAATTGCTCTTGTTACAGTTCAAATACTATTACTTGAATGGTTAGGTCAATGGGAGCATTCATCTCCTCAGACTATTTGTAAACAATATAAAAAGAAACAACCAATTCATTTAACTAGGGAAAACAATTATAAGATGTTTTAGCTACTAAAATACTCATATTTCAACATTCACAACAATATCCAAACTGCTTCAATTTTCACATTTCAATGGAATGACCATATCTGTGTGTGTGTGTGTATATATTTTGTTCTCCACTTATTGCCCTCACAACTTTTTAAAATATCCAATGATAACATTTTTAAGATAAAGAACAAATATCAAAAGCCACATAGAAAACAAAGGAAAATAGATGCATTAAGAAAAGGGGTCTGATCATCCCCCTAACTGGACATTGAATATTAAATAATAGTACTAAGAAAAATAACATTCATATTAGCTGATAAAACTATACGTATCATATAATTACTTAACTGTGGTTTGAAATAGTTTCATCAGTCAGTTTCTAAAGAGATTGGTCAATGAGTAACATTATGAAGTTGAACAAATGTGGATAAAGCAGCATTGGTGTGTACAAATTGTACTTTCTTATCTGGACAGAATTAGAACAAGTCCATAAATTCGCATTCTCTGCCACCATGGCTGTTTTCAGTTACAATATTTCCTGTACTTTTGGAACTCTGTTAGTTTATTTTATGAAAGAAAAATAAACCTTTTGTATATAATAACCCAGATATTCCACATACTTCTTCAAAATGCTCTTTGAGTATATTGTCCTTATTCTTACTAGACTCTAGTATAGAATTTTAAGATGTAAATGCCATTAATTACTCCAAAGTTTTCACAGAAATTAAACACACACACACACACACACACACACTCTTCACATTCTCACATTCGTGTGCTTTCATCAAAATGATTAAGGCAGCAATTCAACTGTGTGGAAACCTTAGCAACAGAACTGTAGATGCTTAAAAGTTTAGATTTCAAAACCCTGCCTTTTCCATTTGATAGTGGTTAACAGAGAGACCACTCAACTCTACAGAAGCACAGATCTTCTGAGTCTTTGGTAATCTTCTGAGTCTGATATAAAAAGTTTTCGACACAAATGATTCACCCAGGAATATACCTCTGCCCCTGAAGTTCAATGTCTCATTAATTTCTGAAAGTTTTAAGGTTTTTAAAATCCAAAAGCCATGAAGAAGCTGTCATTTTCTGTTATTTTCAGGTCAAGACTTAAGTGATATTTCTAGTTCTAGTGGATTTTCAAATTTCAAACTTTGTCTAATTAAAACTTTTATTTTCCAATGACAGTCTGAAATTAAATTGCATGACGAATTCATGGGTAATAACTGCTTCTTAGATCAGTCATAAAAGAGAGGTTTTTGCCATGAAGCAAAATGGGATTTTAGCAGTTGAAACTGCCTTATATTAAAAGCAAATAAATGGCTGCAAAATTTGAGCTAAAAATAAGACACTTGCATAACTCAAAACATGGTATTCAATCAGCAAAGCAAGCTTAGTGCTAGTCCAGCGATTGTAAAGTTTTGAAATATATGAGGACAGATAAGATTACTTCAGCGGTGTAACAATTAGCAAAGAGTTCTAGGAGAATAAAAAGTGCACCCATTTGATCATTCACAATCCAGTTCTAGTCACTGGCTGGAAAGAATCCTCATATTTTCCTATCTTTAGTAGCTGGAACAATTTGTTCATCTAGGAGGACATTGGCAAGAATTAGGCCACATCATTCCTACCAGTTCTTATTCAAATAGGTTGAGACTTAAGCAAGCCTCCAGTCCTGGAGGAAACTAGAGAAAGAAAACTAATGACTAAGCTGGTTCTTCAGGATAGAAAACTGCTCAGGGGCCAAATCTTGATTGCTTTGCAGCAAGACTTACAGTAAGAACTTCTAGGTGGAGGTGCTGAGCTGCCTGATATACTTTTTTTTTTTTTTTTATTGAGGGCATTGTAAGTTTACATCACATTGGGGTACAGAGTGTTAGAAAAAATACCTGCACACAACTCTTGTTGAGATATACTTATTGTTTTATTTGCTTTTGGATCAGAAATTGAATGGGACTGAGCCTCTAGGTAGAAACATTACCTTTGTCTGGCAAATTTTAATGAAGAGTTGCGGCTTTCCAAACTAGGTAATAAGAGCGCAGTGTCATGAATGTTGCACACATGTAGCAGAAGCATAAAAAGAGTACCTTAACCAAATGTGGTTAGTTTCCCCTGCTTAAGGTGAAATTAGGAAATGTGAAGTCCAGGTCTAGTGCATCTGCTCCAGATGCCTCAAAAGCTCAATTGCCTTCTTGCTCCTTCCAATCTGCTGTTTTTAACATGGATCTTTTCTCCTACTGATCACAAAATGTCTACCCATTATATCTTTATTTCTGGCAGAAAGACCTGCTTTTTTATTTGTGAAGAAAGACATCTCCAACACTTTTTAATTTAGAAGTGCAACACATGACTACTGTTAACAATAGCTGAGGATGAAAGATTAAAGTTTTGATTTTTTTTTTTTTTTTGTCAATCAGAATCATTTATTTTTCTTCTGGTATTGGGGATTGAACTCAGGAGTATTCTACCTCTCAGCTACACCCCCCGCCCTGTTTTATTTTTTATTTTGAAACAGGATCTCACTAAGTTGCAGGGCCTTAATATGTTGCTGAGGCTGGCTTCGAACCTGTGATCCTCCTGTCTCAGCCTATCACATACTGGTATTACAAGTGTGTGCCACCATGCCTAGCAATCAGAACCATTTCTAATCTACTTCTCTTTATAAAGCTGAGTGGATGTGAATTATGTCAGTGCAGAAATGGTGGAAGGGGGGGGGCAGAAAAAGCTTAAGATTTTAGAAGGGCAATGAAAGGCAGATTTTTTTTTTTAATAGTCAAGCTGTTGCTTAATTGCTCATAGAAGTTTGATGGCTCCAATTTTGCTTATGGTTTGATTGAGGGATACCTTAAAAAGAAAAAGACAAGTGTAGCTATTTCCTATGAGACAACTGTGATGAAAAGTCACTTTCAACTATGGCATTTCCTGTATTGGGTCCAAAAAGAGAGAGGGTAGCATTTGATAACTTGTCAAGGCTTCATATGCGATCTAACATTCAAATGTTTAAAGATACCTTAGTCTTCGGAACAAGTTGAAGCCTTTTGGAACTTTGCAGCAATGGAAGGACATGTACTTCCTCTCTGCTTCCAGAGTGGTTGAAAGATGAAAACAGAGGGAGAAAATCTAATTTGATGTAATTCTTAGTCACTTTGTTGTAAAACGATAGGAGAAAACAAAGCAAGATTTCATCTTATGCTGATAGCTTTTTTTCTCAAAGATGGCAATCTTTGATTTATCTTTATTATCCAGTTAGAAGATACCTTGGCAGTGCAGTCAGGCAGAAATGCTGGTCAGCAGGGAGTAGTGGGGGTATGATCGCCCTCAAAGTGTGGAACACAAAATACCTCAAACCCTCAATGACCTAAGGACCTCGAACTAGGTCCTACCTCCCAATAGTGTCATCCTGGGGACCAAGACTTTAACCCATTAAGTCCCAAGTTTTTAATTCTGTGAATATTTAATTGAAATCAATACAAGTACATTAAAATAGGTTGGGGAGTTATAATCTAGAGCTTATATATATTATTATATTAATTGTTGTTATTGTTATTATTATTATTATTATTGTTATTATTTTTACTATTGGAGATTGAACCCAGTGACATTTTACCTTCAGGCTATACTCTCTATGCTTTATTTTTTATTTTTGAAACAGGGTCTTGCGCCGGGCGTGGTGGCGCACGCTTGTAATCCCAGCATTTGGGAGACTGAGACTGGAGGATCCAGGTTCGCGGCCAGCCTCAGCTACCTAGTGAGGCACTCTGCAACTTAGTGAGACCCTGTTTCAAAATAAAGCATAAAAAATAGGGCTAGGGGTATAGCTCAGAGATAGAATGCCCCTGAGTTCAATCCCCAGTACCGCAAAAAAAATTAAAAAACAGAAACAGGGTCTTTCTACATTGCTGAAACTGCCCTTGAACCGGTGATTCAACTCTCTCAGCTTCCCAAGTACTGTAATTACAGGCACATGCCACTGTGCCCAGCAATATTATTGTATTTTATATCATAATTATATTATTTTACTATTTATAATTATATTGCATATTATATAATTATATGATGTATTGCATACTTTAAAGTTTTATGTATGTTTTACATCTGGAACAATGGGACAAAATGGGCTCATCACAATAGACCATTTTGGAGCATTGCAACAGTTTTCAAGACATCTTGAAGTGAATTCAGGCTCTCCCTTCAGAGTGGCCTAGGAACAAAGCATAAACCTGAGAGGCCCGGGGGACTGTGAGATCTTGAGATTCGAAGACCATGTGTTGCACAGACTGTGGGATTTCCATACAACAAGCTGTGAGATTTCAAGATCATGAGACTACTAAGACTGCAAGACAACACACAGTAAGAATGTAAAACAAAATACCATGAGATCTTCAGATATCAAAATAGAAATACTATGAAACCAGAGAGCTCTTTCATCTTTCCAATTCTATGTCTTTCCTTGTCTGTATAGTAGATGGTAATTAAGCTGGATGCCTACTCTGCAGTTCAACTGGAAAAATCATACAATTACAATTCTTTCAGTCAAATTAATCTTCAACATAACATTGAGGGTCACATTTTTCTTCATTGTTTTTTGTCATTTCAACTGGTTATTGGAAAAGAGAAGTTTAAAATATATACTTAGAATACCATCCCAGAATAGAACTTTCAAGCCAGAGCTTAATTGCCTCCTAGTTGACTAAGAATTATTTTTTTAAATTTTCAATTGGGTATTGAAAATAGAGCTATCTAGCATAGCTGCCATTGAACTGTCTTTTAATATTATGTTCAGTGTGAGTTGCAAACGGGTTACACATTAAAAGGTGTAAGAAATGAGCACTTTGTCACTGAGAAAAGAGAAGAATTTAATTACGCTATGTGGACAGAGCTGTTAGAGTACTGACAGGGGAATACTTTGGAAAAGAAACAGAAAAAAAGGGAAGATTATTCCTGAGCTCTCTTAGAAAGCATTTTAAAAATTTGGAACATAGAACATTATTACACATCTTCTTGACATGATAAATCTATTAGAGGTGGCTGTTCTAAAGATGGGATGCTAAACAATTCCACTCCTCTCTGTTCTTCATTTTTAATATTCATAATAGTGATATCCCAGAAAAAAAATACAGATTTATCTTGGGTTTCTCCTAAGAATTAGTTCTAGGAGCAATGCAACATATACAATGTTCTAGTCTTTTTTTTAGTGTGTCAATTTATGTATAGTCTTCTGTTTTACCTGGCTAAAACTTCTGAAAAAAAAATTCAATTTTAAGATTGTCACTAAGAACAGACTCTCAGTATTTAACATAGACACACTATAAATAAAGCCTAATATATTCTTTAAAGTTATTAACATTGATATTTATGTTCTTAAAATTAAAGCACGTGATAGACATCTTGACTTTTAAACTGACTGTACATTAGCTTAATATACATAAAAGATTGCCACTCCTCAACTTTAAGGAAAGCTGCAAACATGAAGAAATGAATGAGTCTTCTGGAGATAAATTTAGTTTTTCCAGTAATCTGGGATTTTCAACTTTCTATTGTTTGACTTTTTGGCAAATAATAAGCATAAAGCTATTTTTTAAAAACTTTGTGAACTTTGAATTTTACTGTAAACTATATAAATTTTGAATTTTACTATAGTTTACCTTGCTATAAGCATCTATCCAAATGCACTGGAAGATGTGTTTTCATCCTTTGTATGTGTTTCATTTATTTTGATATTCTCTAGTAAACATATCATCCCTGATGTGTAAAGGTGATGGCAAAAATATCTCATAGATTTTCAGGGAAGATATGTAGATTTGAGAGAAATGGAAAACACTTCTTTCTTGCATAAGTGATGGAATTTTACTGAAAGTATTTGGCAAATCAAGTTTTATTCTGAAATATTCTGGCATAATATCAGACAACTGGGCTGAAAGATGCTTCAATTGTATGTAGTGTAATCTGGAGAAATAGCTTGATGAATGGGTTAGTAAGAAAATCCAAAATGAAAAGTATGTACTGAAGATTGAGGACAGTCATCATGGAGCGACAGGGACACCAAAACAGACTTTTGTTGAATCAATGAAGAAGGAAGAAGAGGAAAATATAAGGAGTAATGTTTCTCAAAACATTGGACAACAGAAAATTGAATACAGTGATATCTAAAAAAAAAAAAGAAAAGGAAAACAAATGAGCCAAGCTTACTGCCTTGAGTTTCCAGTCAATGCATGGAAAAGGGAATGCATAGGGAATAGGGAATGAGGTAGACATTTCTGGCTAAGGATATGTAACCAGAATCCCAGGAGACCAAGATCCTTTGTGAATCTGTAGTCTGGTTTTCACACACACACACACACACACACACACACACACACACACACACACACATACACACACTGGTAAATGGCTATTGCATTTGACTTTGAATATTCACCTTGCAATTACATTTAGCACAGGTTAATTGAAGAACTGTTTTCCTGATTCATCTTGAAAGCTTATGTAGTTATCCAATTCTTATATATATAACTAATACTAAGGAATAATATATTAAGGAATAATTACATTTGAATATAGTGCTATTTTATGACTGGACAACACTCTACTGAAAAGTACCCATATAACCAATGTTGTTTGAGACAAAAAAAAATCACCTTTGCCTCAATTCAAAAGATATGTAATTCGTTCAAAGGTAAAGATGCTTCTCTGGGTTTTCCTGATGCACATGCTTGTATTTCAATGAAAATATCACCAAGTTGGAACCCAAATAAAGTAACAACTCAGAGAACCTGGGATGAGTCAGAGACTCTAATCACGTTGCCTTGTGTAGTTCTTTAGCTATGTTGCTCCTGTGTTGTTTTCTTGTATTTCATAATGGTTTTCTAAAGCTGGAAGTGGTTCACATAAACCTATAATGAAGGCACTATGAAAATAATTTAGGTTGCACTGGTAGCCAAAAACTTCATCTAAGCTGTCTATTAACTCAATAATTTATATGCAAATTAAAAGGTTAAGCAGCACTTACTGCAGTGCACATACCACCTGTAATGCAGTAGGCTTGTTGTTATAACAAACAGATGAATATTTTTGAGAATGAGACATACTTCTAATTTAATCCTATGCAGGTGGTTCAGAATCATGTTGAACTATATATTTAGAAGCCATTATCTTTATAATTTTAGGGCATCATTTACAATCCAGATGGTAAGAAAAATTAAAGGTACTTTATTACCTTCGAAACTTTACTGGGCTTTAAAAATGGCTTACTGTATACAGTATTAGCATTGCATTCTGAAGGCTCACCAGTGCAAAGATAATACTTTTAAAAGTAGAAATTTTCATGAAAACATGACTGGTTCTTGCCGCTGGACATGGTGGCACACACTTATAATCCCAGTATTTGGGAGGCTGAGACAAAAGGGTTGGAGATTTGAGGCCAGCCTCAGCAACATAGTGAGACCCTCAGCAACTTAGTAAGACCTGTTTCAAAATAAAAAGTAAAATACAGCTGGAGGTATTGCTCAGAGGTAGAATTCTCCTAGACTCAATCCCCAGTACAAAAGCAAGCAAACAAACAAACAAACAAACCCCAAATACAACAACAAAAAAATCCAATTCTTTTAAAATATATTACTACTAAAGGGAAATAGCTCTAAATTATGATGTGGGTTGGATAAAATAATTTTGTTAGAAAAAACTATTTATAAAAAGCAGCAATTTTGAAGAGCTATTTATTGGTACAGAGGGAATATAATGAAAAGATATGCCAGAAGACCTATTTCCAGCCCAAAATGCTAATTTTTAAAAATTTCTTTTATGACAAGCCAAGTGAGTGAATAGGAGAGTGCAGCGGTACAGAAGAGTAAATAACATGGCCAGAGTTGAAGAGCTCATGTGGAAATCTGGAGAAACCCCAATGTGTGGTGGATACCAGCAATAATGAATGTTGGAGAGTAAAGTTAATGTCTGATGGTAAACTTCTTCATGACACTTAAAAGAGAGAACCTTTGAGACGTCCTATCATTGTGACCTAGAAATTCCTATATTGGGCTGCCCTGACAAGGGGAATGTTCTAAAACTTCAGTAATTAAACTTCTTGCACAGGCAAACAAATGCCATTTAGTCATTTTCAGCATGGAATGGTCCTGATTTTGATACAAACAGAAATAAAAATGTGATGAAAAAATCTAAAATGATAAGATGCATTTTATGTATCTCCCCATTAATAATGTATTAAATACATTAATTTATTAATAATACATATATACATAATATGTATATTCCACATAATATCATTTTACACATGAATAATAAGCCCGTACACAACACAAGACGTACATAATACATAACACTCAATACTGACATAACAGTTAATCAACACGTATGTGAGTTAGTACATAAAACCCTTAATTTTACATAGCACATCCTCCCTATCTATCTGACATAATACTAACATCTCCTTAGTCGTGCTAACCCCATTTCCGTCATAAACCTCTATCTTCCAAATGTCTATCCCCTCCCGACGGTGGTCTCTTAGTCTACCATCCTCCGTGAAATCATCAACCCGCTCGGGTAATGCCCCTCTTCTCGCTCCGGGCCCATTCAAACTTGGGGGTTTCTATACTGAAACTATACCTGGCATCTGGTTCTTACTTCAGGGCCATATCATTTAGAATCGCCCACACGTTCCCCTTAAATAAGACATCTCGATGGGTTAATGT